>JAVIWB010000103.1:0-133507 GCA_031893035.1 Dermolepida albohirtum | reverse complement strand
GTTATGTTGCTGATATTAAAATTGGTATCCTCTAATACAGTTGTCCTGCATTTACAGAAGAGTGTTGATTTTATCATTGACTAGTTTGCTGTTAATCGTTCGTCTTTGAATATTAATAAATGTTTTGTTATGTCTCACTAGAAAACTAACAAATTTTCCTATATTCTATTCTATAAGTGTGCATGTACTTTTGAAAACTAATTCAGTAAATGATCTTGCAATAATGTTTGATAACACAGGCCAACCAATAAATATTTTTTTAAAAACTTTTTTCAAAGTTCAACCTGTTTCTTATGTATTTTGGCGAGCTGAATCCAAATTTTTAAACAGTTTTTTTCTACCACGTACCAATTTTTCGCAATCTTTATCTTTTTTTGGGTATGATAGTATTAAAATATATAGTTAAAATTTAAAGGTACGTAATTTATTATCAGAGTATAATTGAAAAATTTAACATTTTATTATTTCAATGGTAGTGAAAGTTTAAATATGAACAATTTTTTACTTATTATTCTAAAGTTTTGTATTTCCTCAACCTCTTCACGGTAAAAGTTCGAGTGTAGCTTTCCCTTTTATATGATGCTTCTGGAGTTGCTCGTGGAAGGGACCAACAGTAATCTCCCATCATGTTGACATTCCAACGACCGTGATACCGTTTCTCCATCTCCTTTACGTCTTGGTGGAAACGCTCCCCTTGTTCCTCACTTACAGCTCCAAGATTGCCAGGGAAAAAATTTAAATGTTAGTTTAAAAGATGCACCTCCACGTTGATGTTACATCCAAGTTTTCGAAATGTTTTCAACATGTTTTGAACAACATGTATTCAACTATGTTGAATTAGGGTCTTTCTAATTGCCTATACACTTCAGAACAACTTGTTTAAATGCACCCCATGCTGCTTTTTCTTTCAAGTTCATCGTATTTTTGAAAATAAGGTCTTGCGTAAGTTTTCGAATGTCAGAGCTAACAAATATGCCTTCTTTTAACTTTGCCTCTGACAAACCAGGAAATTTCTGAAACAAATATTGAAAGCAAGAAAAAAAGAGCTCGCAAAAAAAATACTTAAAAAATTCAACCGAGGTCGACAAAGTCAGTGTACGACATCGTTACAGGTGATGAAAATTGGACGATCAGTTCAATGGGTTTTCAAAGACGAGAAGAAACCCACGAAAGTTAGACACGAGCGAAGCTCCGACAAGAAAATTATGGCTTTTGTGACGCATCGATCATCTTGTTACTATTCCGCTAGAGAATCGACACAGAGTCAATGTTGAATGGTATACAATCATTTGTTTGCCAACTATATTTCAAAAGATGCGCGAGAAACGCCCAACAGGACAAATTTTTCTGCAGCAAGAAAATGCACCATCACACAAAACATCTCAAACATTAGAGCTTTTAGCCTTTTAACGAATAGAATTGATGACTCATCCGCTCTATAGTCCCGACTTGGCACCTTGTGACTTCTTTTTTCTATACATACAAGACAAAATGCGTGGATTAAAATTTAATATCCCGGAAGCGACTGTGGAAGTCTACGAAAACTTAGTATCTGCGGTGACTGAAGAACAATGGGCCCAATGTTTTGAGAACTGGTTCTACCGAATGCCGAAGTGCGTAGATCATAAAGGCGAATATTTTGAAAAAAATTGGTTAAAATAATTGATTTTTTCTGTATCGTTCCCAAATTTTTAAAGCAACCAATGTATATTATGCACATGAAAATATGGAGATCAATATTAAATCTGTTTGCAGTCATCTTCGTTTTTATTGAAAGGTTGTCAAAGTGTACTGGCGAAACACTTCCGCAATGTAATATTAAGCACACTGCAATATTTTCAACTGACAAGAAACTAAATGTTGATATTTATTACTGATGCCGGCTGGTCATTGTTTTCTGCAGGACATTTCCTTAAATATTAGTACCAGCATACATTACATTTGATCGCTGAAACTATTCGAAAAACTTAACCAGTTATATGTAGATAGATTAATAAGCAGCACCAAAAAAGCTTCTATGAAATCTCCCGAACGGATAGGCGAATTTCAGAAACATTGTCCTAGCATACGAGGACCCCCATGTAACCATCAAGAAAAGTCTGATGAAATTTAATAGAGCTGGTGTAAACATGGATTCAAAAACTATACATGCGAATTATTTTGTACTACCAAATGCCATAAAAGCTTTGTAAAATACTTCATTAGCATTAGGATCAAATAAAAATAGAGAATGAAATGGAAACAGTGCTTTGTATTTTCAATGATGACATAGGTATTCGTGTATTAGAAAAGTTTCGTAGTGTATTATAAAAAAATTTAGAGTTTGCCAGATTAAGAGACATTTACAATAATACTTCTTCCACAGATACATTAACTCAGTTCTAAGAACATTTTAACCATTCAAATATTATTACATTAGTAGATACCGAACGTTAATTCTATACAAGGACATTTTTACAATGCGACGAACACCATTTAACAAGAAGACTGGCGGTTTGTATGTTTCAGAAGTTTAGTCGAGCAAATTCAGATTGTTAATGTTTCTCTCGTAGTTATATGTTTAACAACAGCAACAATAGCAACATAAAATATATTGCTTATAACTATTTATTACAGTATTTAATGTACGCCTTTTGTATGTCTCACAATGTATACAGTTTTGAGATCGCAACACTCGATATACGTCGGTGACGGTATAAACTACCGAAGTCATGGAAAACAGATTCCTTCGCCGCCCATGCAGGAAAGATGGTGAAATATTTTCATTTTCAATGTAAGATATCTTAATCGACGTCATTACCTACAATAAGAATTTCCCTCTTTTCTGTCAGCTTTGATATTTCCAAAATTCATAATACATATTTCTGAATCTACAGAGTGATTCAAATAGGTGGACATTATTTCAATGGGCTATAGTTTCTGAACTATGTGTTGTATTTGAATTCTGTAAATTACATTTGACTCTAGATATAATACATTAAAGTTTATATGTTGAATGTGTCTCCTTCGACTGCACGGATAACATCTAGACGGCAACAAAATTCATCCCACACTTAATGAAGAAACTCGATTCTTCATTAAGTGTAGCGCAGCTTTGATTCTGTTTCTTAAGTCATTTAAATTTATAGGAAGAGAAGGTACATAAATTGTATTTTTCACAAATTCCCATAGGAAAAAATTGCAAGATGCAATATCAAGAGACCTTAGTCGCCAGAACAAATACAACGTCTTCATTTCCCATACAACCAATCCATCGTTAAGGTAGAGATTCAATCAAGAAATGTCGAAAATCCAGGTGCCAATGGGATGGAGCTCCTCCCTGTTATAAACGTAATCTTCTGAATCTTCATTAATTTAAGGAACAAGCTAATTTTTTAATATTCTAAGATACGTTACTCCAGTAATAGTGTTTCCATCAAAAAAGAAGAATCTACAAATATTCGTCAGCGATATGGCATAGAATATATTAACTTTCGGGCTGTATCTCTCATGTTTCAGTGTTACGCGTGGACGCGTAGCTTTGTTTGAGCGAAGAACCTGTACCAGTTGTAGAAGAATTGGGTTGGACATTAGCCAGCACCTCAACACATGTCAAATATTCAAATATTCAAATATCTCGACTCTTTCTACGGGTTGTTTTCAATGGGCCACGCTTAAAACTCACTAGAATGTGCTCCGGGTTTCCTTGAGATACAGGGCTTTTACTCTTACATAGAGGCCAGTTTCATCATTTTGTTTATTCCAACAACAAATGCTCTTATTCGTTAGAAATTCAATGTTAAACTTACGACGAAATGCTCGCTGCACCACAATCGTAAACGACTCACGAATGCAAAAAACCGAGTGTTGCTTAGTAGCATAGTAGTCATCTTGCTTATCATTGACATAGGAATGCTCTAGCAGTAGTATTCGAAACTTTGTATTCTCTTTCAAATGTAATTGACAATATAGTGCGGGAAGTATAGCCAATTGAAATGACGTACACCTTTTTGAATGTTACTGTGTGTTACATAATAAGGAGTATAAAATCAAAAATAGAAATCGTTTGCAAGAGTTACATAGAACTTTCTTTTTAAAATTTTAAAATTAATACTTCAAGTCACCAAGCCGGAGATATAGATTTAAACAAATTCTAACTATGTAAAATTAATAGGACTATGCGGTGAAAAATTCCCTTAGGTGTTGCAGATTTGTGTATGGCCCAACAAGAATGAAAAAACGAGTATAAAATAAAAAGACAGTAGTATGTAAGTAGCGAATAGATATGTAAACTTCTGTTTACATTTCTGTTATATACTTACGTTTAAATGAGGGTAGTAGGGACTATAATCAGGCAAAATCGAATATACGCCTTAAGCTGTGTTGCATTAATTCTGCAACGCAAACGCCATTAAACGAATACAGCTGAAGTTCAGGAAGAGCCGTATGTTGTTTTTAGCGGGAATCGTGTTGAGCATATTTCAAACACAGAGCAGTTTATGTCTAATTGTTTACATAAGATGTCTTAGTTTTGCGTTTTTGTGCTGTCATTAGCCAGTCCGTATTTGATGGTAAATATACATATGTGCGTTTGGCTTTCGATGATATAAGTCTGGTACGGACATTGTTTCTGTGCGGATTTTGCCGTGGTTCCAGGTGCGACACTATGATTAATTATCTGTTGATGATGACAACTTAGTTGTCGAAATAGGTATATAGAATAGGAAAATTATTGTGGAAAAGGGTTACATTAACCTTATTGATTAATATATATTATAATTATTGACTAACATTAATTTTGAATCCAAAATTTAAGGAACTTAAGGAAAGATAAGAAGTTTCTTGATTAAATAAACTTATTATGTACACCAATATTTCTCGATGTTATCATCTTTAAATTATACTTCCATTATACAATTGCGTAACATTATTACGTTTACGTTTGCTTAACAAATAAATTGTATTATTTATTAACATTACAATAGAGAAGAGAATGTATAATATTAATTACCTGATGTAAGAAATGTTCCTTTGTATTTAATAATTTGTTCATTTTGTTAATCATAGCTCTATTCAACGTTTTTCACTTCATCGTGTTTATGTAATATCTTCGTTACTGTGTTCGCCTTATATCTATTGGTCCCAGTATTGTTATTTCTTCTAATTATGCTTTCTCTGCACTGTATATCGTCCAATTGTTTTACGTAACCTATAATTAGTTATTTACTCTAGAGAATTAAATGATGTTTTGTTCGTACCATGTAGATTAAAGGCTATCTTTAAATCCCATTGTTTCTTTCGTTTAATTAGTCTCGTAAATGCATTTATTTATAGCTTTTCCGTAAATATTATCCTTTCTCGTATAATGATGGTTATATTAATTTATTGATCTAAAATTTATGTCTTAATTTAGTTTATTTCTTTCTGGTTGTTCTTAAGCGTAATATATTTTTTTTAATTTCATATGTTGTTTTTTGAGTGTTATGTGCAGGTTCGTACTGAGTACGTAATGTAATAAAACAGAAGAAGTGTAAAAGAACCAAAATAAGAAAAATAACGTGTCACCAAAAGCACAATTTATGTTTGATTTCCTGTTCACGATGATCGCCTGTGATTTGAGATTTCATCTGTTCGATAAGAAACGGTTTCATGACCTCTGGAATAAATACATTCCCAAGTAGAAGCTATCTTCCCGAAGAGCGTTATAGAGCCATATGCTAAATGTGTGTAATGACATTGACAACATGATCAAAGCTCTAATAAAGATATAAACAGCTGTGGTTATGCGTCGACGAAAGGACTGATAGAAAAAATATTCTATTTTGAATATTATAGTGAGTGCTCTAGATGCTGTTAAAGCGACATTTCCCATTGTATTAGTTAGTTCCCCAGACGGTGTCTCAGTTTTTCTGAGCCACCAGAGCCAATTCTCATACGTTGAAGAACATGATTAAAATCGGCTTTCTATTATTGCGAGAATTTTCAATAAATGAAATGTATGGTTCCACAATTCAAAGCTAACGAAGCTGCAACAATTAGGGAAAGCCAGAAAAGATCTGAAAATGCTTCCATCGAAACAGATTTAAAACAAATTTACGACAATTATATAGGTTCATTGGGCTCAATAGAAAAATTTCACAACACTGGGTTGTCGTTAACAAATTGTTAAACGAAATTTCGATTTTACCAGATTAAGATTTTTGAAGATTATTTTAATTATGCGTGCATTACATCCGTAGATGTCGAGCGATCATTTTCTAAATACAAGAACAACTTTTCAGAACGGCCTACATTGCTCTTCGAGACAAATGTGGAAACCTACGTCATGCTGCACACATTTTGTCGCTCTTATTCATTTTGAGCTATGCAACAACAGCTGTGAATAATATGAGTGTTATTTATAAAACAAAACATTAGCGATATAAATAACGCATGCATCGCAAGGTCGTCCGTTTGTTCGTGCATTCATCTTGTTAGGATTCAGGCCCGCTGGTAAAATATCCCAACTCTAGTTATGTGTCGATGTCAAACTACCTTTGTGCTACCATACATCGTTTGAAACCTGATGTGTTAGCATATATTTGTAAAGAGTTCTTCTAGTTGTTGTTTTGTTTTTTTAGTTGTTTTAAGATTTATTTTAAATCTCGTTTCTTTACTCCTTCGTGGGTTTATGATCATTACTTTGAGGTTCTTTTTGTTGTTTTGGAGAGTGATTATTCTTTTATTTGGTTTCGCGGCGGGTGCCTACTTAATTCTACGCATAGCTGCGCATGTCCTGCTTTGAATTTAAGGAGACTTACCAAGTTCTCGACACTTTACTTGAAACTTTTTGAATAAACTCGTATTTTTGTGTATTAGTTTTATCAAAGTAATTCTGGATTAGTGACGTTTTTATGGATTGCCAATATTAAGCAGTACGTTTAATTATTGCGGAGTAATTATCGAGTTTAGTCTTAAACATAGTATTAATAACGTTAGGTGGATTCAAACCATTTTAGAAAGTCTTTCTGTCTATCCATCTTCATCTTGAACACGTGATTCGATTTTTCTAATTTATTATCTTATTATAGTTATTTTAGGATGTTAGGTACTAGTCAAACAAGAATTTTAAATATTGGACGTTTACGAATATCAAGCTAGTAATTTAGCAGAAATTTTAAGTGCTAATCAAGTATGAAATTTTATGCACTAATTAACTACGACGATCGAGCACTTATTCAAGTGTAAAATTTCTTCTTAAGGGCGTTATCACGTGTTTACGCTGAATCATCGCTGGAAATTTCGTCAAAATCGCCGATATAAGTGAATTTCTTCTCCTTTCTTCTTTAAAAAATTTAGTAACTGCAATTAGCGTAATTATTTTTTTTCCTAACTAATTAATCTTTCTACCTAATCTAGAAATATTTTTGTATCTCTTTTTTCTGCTATCTCAAACATATTAAATTTTCTTAAATAACGTTTTTTATTATTATTAATTTAAATATTGTACGAATTTATTAAAATTAAGTAAACTGTACTGTAAATTGTAAATTTTCTTTTGTAAACGAAACTCGGTCCAGTTTTGGGGAAAACTGCTAAATTTGTTTGCTAGATGTTCAAACTAACAACTTTGATATGTTCATTTTCTTAATTCATAAAATCAGATATTTTACTATCGATTTAATATTAATTCATGCTTTATCTCTAATTTGCCTTTTTTTATTTGTTAAATCGAAATTACGTAACTCTATTTATTTGTTTTATTTTTTTTTTTGCTATTGTATTGTGTATGCTTTCGGGACGTTTGATACCTAAAATAGGCTACGAGATTCCTTGTTCCTCACAAATATACTTATACACTGTCTATCACAGAGAAAACCGAACTTCTTTAGAATAAAAACAAAAGCGTTTGGTAAAGTTCATTTATGTTATTCTAAGTAGTCACCTTCGGCTTCAATTCAACATTTTGCACAGTCAATTAACACGTCGAATGAATTTTTATGTTCATCTTTAAAGATGTCCTTCAAGATGGCTGTCAACGTCCTTTTAATGACTTCAACGTCGGCATAACGCTGTCCTTTCATCTGCAAATGTAGTTTGGAGAATAGATAGACATCACAAGGGGCCCATTTTAACCATTCGGTGAATGATTAAAATGCCATTTGTAGTTAGAAAATCGGTGATAAGCGTCGAACCATGAGATGGTGTATTATCATGTAACAAACGCCAACTACTATTTTCACGATATTGAGGGCGCACACGACGAATACGCCCCAAAAAACGCTTCATAGCACAAAGATAATATACAGCATTGACTGTTTGACTAGTTGGTACAAACTCTTTGTTCGAGTTTTCGAATCATAAGAACAAATCAACATTGTCTTCACTTTTGACTTCTCCAAACGACTTTTTTTCAGTCTTTCTTCGCTTGGATGCTTCCATTCAGAGATTTGACACTTGCTCTCTGGATCCTATTGAAAACATCACGTCTTATGGCCAGTTACAATAGAATACCTGAAGTTTTCGTCATTTTTTATTTTTAATCAAGTCAAAACAGAACTTGATATTTGCTCTTTATTCAAAATTCAGTTTTCGTTCAATGCCAAATATATACTGTTACTTTATGCATAATTTTTCTGCTTCTAATGATGCAAATGTCATGATATTTTGACATAATATTGGTGAAAGATCTACCGCATCACCACTAGCAATCACTATTTTGGAAAAGTTCGGTTTTCTCAGCGACAGACTGTGTAGGGTGTTGCTTTATTTATTTAACCAGGTAGCCGCGCTTATTTCATTTAAGAAGGGCAATTTTGGGAATCATATTCATACTTGGTAGATTTTATTCTTTTTTTATTTTTAATTAACGGCAATCTTTCGAAACTAAAAAAAAGCATGAAAGGTAGATAAACTTATTGTAAATTCGTAAGTAGATTGCACCAAGGATATAGTTGAGAAAACTTTAATCGTAACAATAAAGAACAATAAAGAAACCGAAAATATAACACTATTTATGAATCAGTAATAAAATCAAAAACATTTCAAGTATTTGTGTCAGCAACTAGACTTATTTTAGAATGTTTAATGTAAAACAGTGACCTTATTGGATTGTTTGTTTATTAAATTAATAGCGTTATTTATAAAACACATTTTTAAAAATAAATATGCAAATACTTAGATACGTTAAGTGAAATCGTCGATACTAGGATATAAAATAATGTCATATTAATATATTGGGCAAAGAAATGGTTTAAGTTTTACGTTGCATTCCTTTAAGCATGTTTTGTGATTACCCAATCTTTACCAAATAACTTCGGTCCTAGTTATTTAGTACAGATTTAGCTCTTACAGTCACAAGGTAAGTAATATTCAAATAGTTGAAGTAAATGTTCTAGTCCCAAGAGAATAATAAAGAATTCGTTTGGTTGATTCATTGTGATCTCTTAAAGTTTGCTTAATAGCGTGTAACGTTATTACAATCTTATTTTAATAATATCTATTATTACGTAAGGGTATTAGTTAAATAAGCAGAATCACTGAAGATTAATATATATCCCCTTTCCATATAAATTTTCGTATTCTGTATACGTATTTTGAGAATAAAGTTGTCATTATCAGCAGATAATTAAACAGTATCGAAAAACTACGCAAAATACGTAAAACAAATTCCGCACACGATCTGTACCGTTGAAAGCCAAAACACACCCTGGTTAATCAACCACAGGTTCCAACAAAATTACCACATAAGCATAACAGAATTTCTATTTACATGAATAATACGTGAGAAACAATCGCGAGGAATGAAAAAAATTGAATATATTCTTAAATATGGAAAAAGAAAAAAATGTCTGTTTTTAAAATTCCATTTATTTACGGAGATAACAAACGTAAGATATACAATGCTCCTCTCTTTTTCATTACTTTCGTAATACATAAATAAATTCTCGTTAATCATATTTATCGTCATATCATAAATTAATATATACTGCTTACATATTGCAGATAAGTGTTTATATTACGTACTTCAATAGCTTCAGTTACGATAACAAAATAA
The DNA here is from genome assembly GCA_031893035.1 of Dermolepida albohirtum. Classification (NCBI taxonomy): domain Eukaryota; kingdom Metazoa; phylum Arthropoda; class Insecta; order Coleoptera; family Scarabaeidae; genus Dermolepida; species Dermolepida albohirtum. Next base: position 123,492 of record JAVIWB010000103.1, on the reverse strand, counting down.
ACTCTTAGTATATACTTACATAAATATGTATATATATTCTCTCTGTGTGTATTTTTTCAATTTTTAATTCAGTCCAGTTTAACGTATTAATGGCCAAATTTTTCTAATTCATGTTTTGTTGGGTTTTGTGTGTATTTGTAGGTTTATATAATAAAAATCAAAACAAAAATTAAAAGCGGAAAACTGAAAATACATTTTAGTGTTAGTTGCCATTTAAGGGTCACGACAGGTGGAATCTAAATATTTCACTTCGTATTTCATTCTTGAAAACGTTCTTCGTGTATATCAATATTATATTTTCTACACTGTTTTCTCACTTTCATTTTAGATAATGCACATTTTCTCCATCTATCTTCTAATGCTCATTCAATATAGAGATGCAAATTGTCGAAACTTACATATGTCTGCTATTATATTATTTGATAATGTTTTTTTAGGATTTGAAATTGATGTTTGTTGCAAATAACATCTAGCAATAGGTCTGTGAAAATTTAGCATAAACATATTATGTGTAAAGAATGTATGCTTTATTTGCTAGATAAACACTATCAAGGAATCGTTCATTAATAACACGAAATCTGCCTGACGATCGGTCAATCCGTGAAACATATGTAGTAGATAGGGTGTAACTAATAATACAATGATTCCTTTCAACATTCTTTTAATTGTCAAATAGCCGTGATCCATTGCGTCTGTCTATACGCTCTGGTAACTTAGTTATCGACATGCGAGGCAGACGCGCTCTCGCTTTGTCGTTCGATGCAGTGGACGAGAGACGGAGGCATGATGATTATTCAAAGTAAATAGTAAAATTGTTTCTGCTGTGGGCTGTAATAACATCCGAATTTCTAAAAACTTGCGTAAACAATTAGGTTGGAGGTCAAATTTAAGATTATTTTGTTGTGATGCTTACGTTCTAGTCAGGTCTACAATATATTTGATGGGTTCTTTATTCAAAAAATTCTCTAGTAAAATTAGTGCAAAATTTGAAAAATGGAAGTAACGTTGGGGAAGTAACGCTGCTAATATAAACTTAGTTCCCCTAAAGTAATAAATAGCAAATTGAGAGTAACAATAAAAATTTTGAAATAACTAATAACCATTTGAGGACCAGGACAGCTTACAGATTAATTTAATTAAATTTAAATTTTTACATTTTCTATATTCTTTTCATATTTTTAAATAAAATTAGCTTACAGCAGAATACTTAGATGCACACATGTATACGAGGTGTAATAAAAAAATACGGTGATTGAATTTTTAAAGCAGCAACGCTACATTTACTTGAAAATTGTCAGCTTTCAGAGTGAGGTTATGTTTACCGCGTTAACATTAAGTTTTGTTTTAAGTTGAAAAAATGCCAAAGAGGCCCATAAAATGTTAAAGTCAGTGTATGCTGAAAATCTGATGACTTCGGAGATTGTTTACAAGTGGTATGAGTGATTTAAAACCAAAAATGAATCGGTTGAAGACGTGCAACGGTCGAGATGTCCTTCAATCTTAAAACCAGACGAAAAGTGCCAAAAATGGTCTGTTCAAACAGGCGATACACTATTCGAGAGCTTTCCGAAAAATCTTGTACAAGCAAAGCATTTTACCAATAATTTGCTAATGAGATGAATGGGTGCGAAATTTTCGGCAAAATTATAACTGGAAATGAAAGTTGCATGTATGGCTATGACCCTGAAACAAAACGAATGGCTCTCCAGGCCCTAAGAAAGCACGTCAATTAAAGTCGAACGTTAAAATGACGCTTATTGTTTTTTTGATAATGTGGGAATAGTGCGATCAGAGTTCGTGCCTAGGGGAACAATAACAAACTCCTCCATTACGGCAACATCATCATTTGATCCGTGAATTTCAGGTTGAGAAGGAGGTTCCTGTCTGTCCACATCCGTTTTACTCTTCCGATTTAGCACCGTGCGACGTTTACCTCTTCTAGCTCTTACCAAAAATAAAAAGACTGAGATAGCCACGACTGAGCAATTAAAGGCCTTTCTGAAAGAAGTCTTCCAGAAATGTTGCGAGTCATAGAATCAACGTTGGAATAAATCTATGGCTAGCCAAGGAGAGTACTTTGAAAGAGATTAATTCAAATCTGATGACAGCTTATTACTTTGTTCGTAATAAAATTATTTACCATATTTTCGATTACACCTCGTACATTCAATGATTTGATCTTTCTGGCTTTACACATATTATATGTTACACATATAATTGTATTTATTTTTCTTGCAATTGCCAATAAATACATTATTATTATTATATATGATGAGTACTATTACAGTTGTAGTTCTGTTAAATACAAAAGTTTACAAAATTTGACTACGGCGTTAATGAAAAGTGACTACGTCAACCCATTAGAGTAGACATTGCAGTAAATTATTTTATTTCAACAGTATAACATCCAAAATTAGGAAAGAATACTGACTCATACTATGTGTTGCAGTTTATATTTCACTGAGCATAATTTAATTAGCGTCGAAACCAAATTTATTTATTTTAATTATTACTTAACTGTATACAGATCAGTTCACTGTTTTCTTTTAATTATGTGGAACTTGTAAGCTCCTGCTCTTATAGAAATACAATTCCTTTTACTGGCTTGCGTAGTTATTTTATTAATATATGTAATATTTACGTATAATATCTTATATGGCCATAAAATTATATTACTACTATACCGTGCTATTACGTGTGTTAAATGTTATACCTTTTAAATTAGTAGTTCAAAATGTTCATGCGATTCTCTATAAACCTAATAAAATTTTAGTGTTGTGCCTAAAAAAACTCGAGCGTGATCATTTTCTAATTTAATAGAATTAATGGGACGAAGTATGTTCCTCTGAGACGCATTTTTTGTAGAAGCGCTAAAGGCCTGTTAAAAATTCCATTGACATCCGAATTAACAACGACGAGTGCTGTAAAGCAGATATGAATGAAACGTGCTTCTTTCGGTGCGTCCGTGTAAGTAATTTATAGGCATTCATTGTACACGTTCGTCTACATAATATAGACGAATGGTCAGTTTGTCATTGTTGTTTTGCAATGAGAAGGCGATGCAACCAGTGGTGTAGCTTTAACATTTTGATGGAAAACTTTAAAAAAATATTCAGGTAAAAATGAATTTAATTTAGATTCAATTCTCTTAAATTATTACCCAAGCTATTATATGTTTGCGTGATGTATATAATGAATTATATTGTAAGTATTAAAATTAATGTCAATATTAATTTTAGTACTTATAACAGTCGACCTATCTACATAATTTATAACCTAGAGGTGCTAGAGTAGAGTTATTGTAAAGGAAAATTTGTTGTTTATCTAGTTTTAACCTTAATCGGTTTTGATAGAATTAAAAAAAAAACAAAATTTAAAATATCCGTACTACATGATGTAGTATGCTATACCATACATTTCGACTACTTTGTTGTTATCTTTATCAGAATATAATATTTTTATTGTATTAGGATTATTGGTTAGTGTACTGTTAATTTTAAACGCATTCATTTTTATTTTCTTCTCCTCAGTCTGATTCATTAGGCACACTGTTATCTTTACACTTAGTATTAAAACCATTCGTACTGTTAATCTCTTCCACTATTTGTTATTAATTTAAACACAATTTACCTTGAATTTTGTACCTCGCGAACTTACCAAGTTAGTATTTCGTCTTTTCATGCATTCATTAAGGTGTTTTACCTATGGATTACTTTTCATTAGTTACTGCAATTTTAGTAAATTTTGTTTTCTGACTTCCGTATTTTGTAATATAAAAGCAGTTCTGTCAATACATTTGTAGCCTTAAACCTTAAGCGTTGGTTGTTAATTTCACAGCCCTGACTTTTATTTCTTTAGTCGTATTGTAATTTTTTAGTTTTAATTGTGTCCTTTATTAGTATTATTTTCATCGGGTAAACTTCTCCCACCTCCTAAGTTTCTGGTTTTAACAACTCGATCTTGTATTGTAATCATAAAGCTTTCAGTTTATGTGCAAATATTTTCGATTTTGGTTGTTTATCTGTCAATATATGCGTAATTTTGTGAGGATGTGTTCCATCTATTATTTTGCTTTGCTAATCTTCTGTTTTATTGTTGTTGGTTATTATATGTTCTCCCGTGTTGAAATTTACATCACTGAAGTTAGACTTAGTGGTCTAATATTTGAAGAAGAGAGTGCTTGTACTATTCGTAAGTGCATATATAATGGAAGAGAATACATGTATGATCTAGTCAATACAATCTATAAATAATTTATTACGTACATATGTAAAATGTAGGCGTGTTCAAATTAATTGATCAAATGTCATTCATCGTTCCAACATTATGACAAAGAAATTTAACAGTCTGAACTTAGGCACACGAGAGAGTTTAAGTTTGCATAACCATCCTACTTAAGCTTCAATCCACTGGCTTAAAAGGAGAAAAACAGGAAGGGTAATAAGTTATAAGCTTATTACTCAAAACAACTAGAAATGAATAATATATATATGACAGTTGAAAGCTGAAACAAATTAATCATTATCCGGAGAAAGAATAATCAGGCAGGAACAAATATTCCCGAACAACGTGTACCCAAATTTTATTCGAACTTAATACAGGGCGTTATCGCAAAAGACTAAATCAAAAACTGTCTAATTATTTTATTAGAACTGCTAATGGGCTCTAACTGTGATATATGTATCGCCCACTATTTAATTGTATATAACGCCACTGCTAAACTGCAAATGTCAATTTGCTGTAATTTTTGCAGTTCCAATTTAGATTAGCCTACATATCTACAATATTACTTCATGCATTGGTAGCTCTAATAAAAATATTGTATCGTTATTTTCTTAAATTCCAAACACGATTCCATAAATTTCACCATGGAGATTGAATCAGAAGGATCCCTTCCTTTCCTTGATGTCTTGGTGAATAGTCGTCTGGATAGTTCACTAGAACATGCAGTTTACCGCAAACCCACACATACTGACCGGTATCTTAACGCCCTCTCCCATCATCATCCCGCCCAGAAACAGGGCGTTATCAACTCCTTAGTCCAAATAGCTTTAAACATATTTGATCAGCATTCTCTATCCCAGGAATTAAGTCATGTTACCAAAGCTCTTATAAACAACAATTTTTCCAACCATAATATTCAACAAACCATAGATCGACATCCTAATCCCAAAGTCCCACAACTCAATACACAGCATACATCATCTCACACACTCTCTAAAGCCCATCTACCCTATATACTAGGTGTTACTGACCGCATCAGTAGGGTACTTCTAAAAAACAACATAAAAACCATATTCAAACCCCATTCCAAATTATCCGACCTTCTTCCGTAAAAGACCGTGTTTCTTTAGAATCACCTGGTGTGTGCAGGATTTCTTGCTCGTGCAGCAGTGTATACGTTGGTGAAACAAAGCGGTCTGTCGGCACTCGTATTTCTGAGCATGAGCGTTGTACTAGGTTGCTGCGCGTAGCTGGTTCTGCACTTGCTGAGCATAGGTTGGAAACTGGGTACCATATCCAATTTAATTCTACCAAGATCCTATCCCGTACTAACCATTACTATGGTCGCAAAATCCGCGAATCTATAGAGACCTCTAAGCACCCCAATAATCTTAACCGTGATGATGGCTACACCCTACACAGCGCCTGGCAATCCTGCATCTCCAAACAACCCAACCGCAATCGTAATGCTCCATTGACCCATGACCCATTACCCATACATAAACCCATCCACTATCGACTTACACCAGTTTCAGTGCGATAGACAGTAGCAGTAGTTGAGCCCTGAAGATGTCCCATACGAGTGGGTACGAAACGTCGGCAGTTATACCAGTGACGCGGCCGATACAATACTATCTGCTTCCGGAAGCCGAGAAGCAGATAGTATTGTATCGGCCTTAATTACTTTAAAAACCAACAAGTGACGAACAAGTAATTTAATTAGTCATATAATTATAAAAATTGCAGTATTGCAATTCTTAGGGTAATCCCTCGATTATCTTCCGTTCATGTATACGTATATTTTTGTAACTCTTCTGCCAGGGGAGTATATTTATTGTATTTCTCTGTATATTTTTACTGAATGTTACAGGTTGTTATACGCAGAACAGAAACGCCATGTAAGTACATATGTCTCTTTAGTACTTTTATGTGTTATAATAGTCTGATCTATTGCGCGCTATTGTGAGGTCTGTTTTTGTTACAACATAATTTAACTTCCGAATCTTCTGTAGCTGTATTTCGTATTCGTACAATGAGTTGATTGTGTTTCCTAATTTGTTGTTTGTGGTAAGATCGATATATCTTATTTTATAGATACAGCCACGTGGTGATATGTACTATATCTGTGCTAAGTTTGTACATGCCCCTTTGATATATTTAATTGTGTCTGATGTCTTGTGACATTGTCTGCATATGCCGTCAACGTCAGCTCATTTTATGATATGTTTGGACAGTTGATGATTCCAATACACAACTCGATTGTGTATTGGAATCATGAAGCTCTCAACTTTTATGTAAATTGATGATGATGATTTTTATCAATCTATTTGCCTGTTTGTCAACATATATGTATTTGTGTTATTTAGTAAGAATGTGTTCAATATATTATTTTGTTTCTTGTTTATTTAACTGTTGTTGGTTATTATATATTCTTGTAGGTTGAAATTTACATCACTGAGATTTAGTTATGTGATTTTACTGTCTGCTTCTACTATTATTTTGTGAAGGATGTTCTTTCTAAAAGCAGTTCTCTCAAAACAATTGGACAAGAAAGTGCTCCGACTATCCTTAAGTTAATGGTCGCGATATACAACAGGAACAAAATTATGCACTTGTTAATAAGTTATTTGTGTAAATAGATATTTACATAGTAAATGCAATCATCTTTTAATAAATTAGGCAAGTTTCGGTCCTTATAGTTAAAAAGCAAACAAATAACTAGTGCGGAGGGACATTTAATCAGTCGATGAAATCATACATTCGCTCCACACATCACCAAGCAATTTGACGAAAAAAATAACCAGTGTTTGCTTCACAGCACGTGTCGGTTTACGCGATACGGATATGATTTATAAAAGAATTATTATTGTTTTACTTACGGTAATAACTTAGTACTTTCAGTAGGAATCAAAGAACTTTTATTTTTTTATTTGGTTTAGTATTATGTCGAATTTGTCGGGTATTCAATTGGGTGGCTTAACTGTCTTTGACGCTCGTCTTAAATACTATCGAAATGTTCAGAGAAAAGTCCACATACACACACACACACACACACACACACACACACACACACACACACACACACACACACACATATATATATATATATATATATATATATATATATATGTTATCTGCTTCTGGGTTTCCGGGCTGGAACCGCGTCACTAGTATATCTGCCGACGTTTCGTACCCATTTGTATGGGACATCTTCAGGGCTGAACTACTGCACTGTGTGTGTATTAAACAATCCTTTAAAAGCTAATGAAAATACCACAATTGCAGTATGTATGAAATATACATATTTGAAACGTCCGAAACGTCACGATTCTAAACTTTTATTAATTTAAATTTTAATTACTGTAAAAGGAAAATATTGATTGACATAAACTATCGACAATTTCCACATACGGAAGGATATTCAATATTTTTATCTATTATATGGGAGTAATTTTATCGCGCCCGCAATTTATTACATAGTATTATTTAATTTCTAAATCATGTTTATTGATATTCAATGTTCTATTCAATAGCCGGTAGATAGGCATGTATATATATACAATACATATGTGTGTATATATAACGGGTCTTCCAATAAGAGATTTCATTTTGATATGTAAAAAAGCAAGCATTTTTAAGCGAAATCATCGGATGTTTATTTAATTGTAAAGAGGAGGGTATGCTATTAATAATGGAAAGCAATATCAGCCACATGGCCACCAGGGCTACGCTTGCAGGACCATATTCTTTTAATGAAGTTTTTCATCACCAATTCGCACATTTGCGACTGTATGTCCTCGATAACTTCACGAATACCATCTTTGAGGTCTTGAATCGATTGTGGGCCATTGGCATAGATCTTATTTTTCAAGTAACCCTAAACAAAAAGTTCTAAAGCTGTTAAATCACAAGATCTCGGAGGTCAATTGTGATCGTCTCTTCGAGAAATCAGACGGTAAGCAAACTTTTCACGTAAAAGAGCGATGGTATTGTTACTTGTCCACATCAATATCATCCAATTCCGGCCATACAAAATCATCGTTCGATAGCGCAATCCATTCACCGTAACAGTTGTTCCAGCCTCATTTTCGAAAAAGTAAGGTATAATGACTCCGGCAGACCAAAAACCACACCAAACAGTCCAACGTTGAGGATGGAGAGGCTTTTCAACAATAATTCTTGGGTTTTCCGAGCCCCAAATGCCACAATTTTGCTTGTTAACGTAGCCTACTAGGTGAAAATCGGCCTCATCACTCAAGATGATTTTTCGATGAAATTCCGAAACAGTTTGATGCATTTCAAGAACACAATCAGCAAAGACACGGCGTTGTTGATGGACGATAGGCGTGATTTCTTGTGTTAACTGAACTTTAAAAGCCTTAAGACCTAAGTAAGTGGAATGCCAATTCCAAATATCGACAACAAATGGACAAACCTGGATTTTCCTCAACACTATGGGTTACAACAGCAATATTTTCAGTTGTTCCTAAGGGACGTGCACGAGTTCGATTCTTCACATCACTAACTTATCCCAACAGATTAAATTTTTTTCGCCAGTTTCACAATTGCTGGCTCAAAAATGCTTTAGTTTTGCGAACTGTGGCCGCGAAATTTTCACCATTTTTGTAGTGAATTTTAATCATTTCACTGTGTTGTTGAAGCGTATATCGTTCCATTTTTATTAATGGCGTAGTCTTTACTTGTCATCTGTCAAGTAGTTACAGGTTGAGTCATGTTAATTGTTAAAATGGCGGGCTATTGAAAATGAAATGTTTTATTGGAACACCTTTTATATATATACTTAATAGGCACTTTCGTGATATGCAAAAGTAAAAAAATTGTAACTAAATACTTCAGTTTTGAGATAAGACAAGCCAGTCGCGCAGTCAATTACTTCATCAATAGAAGAACGATAAAATACAATCCTTTATATTATTTACTGTTCTCTTTTTCTATGCATACTAATTATTAATTCTTATCAACGTATCGTATATGTAAGTATATATTTTATATATATTTTCTATATTTTATTGTAAAACATATTCTTGAAAGATTATTTTTGCTATTTTTTCAATTTTTTCAATCCTAAGAACATCAATTTGAATCACAATGGTACTAAAAGTTAAAAATAAATTAATTTACCACAAATTTAATTAACCTACACACGCATATACATACACACACACATATAGGATATATGTATATATATACAATTGGTGGAGATGTCATACATAAGCATTTTAAACATAAATTATATATGCATATACACGATTCTTTGATTAGAATTAGTATGCATAGAACCAGAGAACAATAAAACAATCTTCAAATAGTGATAAAGTAAATAATATAAAGGAATGTATTTTATCGTTCTTCTATTGACGAAGTAATTGACTTCGCGATCGGCTTGTTTCATCTCAAAACCTCAGGTATTTATTTACACAAACAGCTTACTGACTAACATGTTCACAATATTGTTGCTCTTGTATATCAAGAAAGTACTTAATTAGCCTTAAGTGTATATGTACATCTACATGTATACATATGCTTATCTACTGGCTACTCATTCATAATAGAACATTAAATGTCAATAAACATAAAAATTTTAAAAATTAAATATTGCTATGTACTGAACTGCAGAGCCGAAAAAACTATTCTATGTTAGACAAAAACATTGAATATCCTTCCATGTGAGAAAATTGGCAGTAGTTTAAGTCAAACAGAATTTAGCTTTTGTAGTAATTCTTCTTATTCGGAAGTTTTATTAATTATTGCCCTTATCAGACCTGCGCATATCATACTTATTGTAATATATATTTTAATCAGCTTTTAAAGAATTATTTAATACATAGGTACATATGTGTGTGGACTTTATTCAGAACCTTTCAACAGTATTTGAGAGGAATTGTGAAGACAGTTAAGCGAGGCGATTCAACGCCCGACAAATTCAAGTAAGCGGGATGTTACACTAAAACAAATTATAAAATACAAGTTCTTTGATACTTACTGAATATATTAAGTTATTACCATAAGTAAAAGAATAATAATTCTTTTCGAAATCATGAACAGTTATCCATAACGCATAAGCTTAGACGTGCTGTAAAACCGACACTGATTATTTTGTCAACTTGCTTAACGATGTGTGGAGTGAATGTTTGAATTCGTAGACTGATTAAATGTCACTCCACATTAGTTATTGGTTTATTTTTTATCTCTAAGAACCAGAACTTGTCTAATTTATTAAAAGACGATTGGGTTTAATATTTAAGTATTTATTTACACAAACAACGTACTTATTAACAATTTCACTATTTTGTTCCTTTTGTATAACGCGACCATTACCTATAGTCTGAGTACCATCCAACCAAATCTCAGTGATGTAAATTTCAATCCAGAAGAAGATATAGTAACCAATAACTATATAGGACTGATGAAACAAAATAATATATGGAACACATGCTTACTGAATAACATAAATACATATTGACAAACAGGCGAATAACGAATTGATGAAAATCGTAAATATTTACCTAGAAGTTGAAGGCTTCATGATTCCTATATACAATCTAGTGTGTATTGGAATCATCAACTATCTAAACATATCATAAAATGAAATGACGTTGACGCATATGCAGACAATGTCACAATACATGAGATGCAATTAAATATATCAGAGGGGCATGTACAAACTTAGCACAGGTATAGTACATATCACCACGTGGCTGTATTTATAAAAGAAGATATATCGATCTTACCACAAACGACAAGCTAGGAAACACAAGAACTCGTTGTACGAATACGAAGTACAGCTACAGAAGATTTGGAAGTTAAATTATGTTGTAACAGAAACAGACCTCACAATAATATGCAATACATCAAACTATTATAACTCTAATACTAAAAAGATCTAATTACTTGACGTTTTTGTACCACCTATAACAACCTATAACGTTCAGTAAAAATATATAGAGAAACGCCATAAATATGTTTCCTTAGCAGAAGAGATACAACAATATAAATATACATATACATGAAGGGCAAATGATGATCGGGGGATTACACAAAGAATTGCATCACTCTAAATTCTATGTTTATATGATTAATTAAATTTCTTGTCCGTCACTTGTTAGTTTTTAAAATAACAATTAAGGCAGGTACAATACTTTTATTACAGCTACTAGTGTACAAAGTAATATTGTAGATATGTGCGTAAATTTAAATTGGAACTGCAAAAATTACACCAAATTAACATTTGTACTTTAGCAGTAACATTATGGACAAATGCCAGAGTTAGAGCCACTTGCCAGTTCTAATAGATATAGATATACATATATATATATATATATATATATATATATATATATATATATACAAATTCCGTACACGATATGTACCGTCGAAAGCTAAACGCATACTGTCGAAATACGTATAAAGAATATGAAAATTAATGTGGAAAGGCGTTATATATCAACCTTAAGTGATTAAGTTAATCAATCACAGGCTCCATCAAAATTACCACTATTTTTGTGTTTTTTGCCGATATAGTATGTATAGATAGATGTTTTCTCACGTTCTAGGCTACGTTTCAAAATAGCAACGTATAAGTAGTGTGTGTGTTATTACGGGTTTATTTTACCCATTGTTCATATTTTGTGTACATCGCTGTATATATCCGTATTACAATTTTGGGAATAATATAGTTAATCAATTTGCATATCTTTAACAAATTCATTTGCATTTCTTATTTCGTAATTTGCTGATTAATGGAATTATTTTATTCCGGCCCTGCCTTAATAAATGTTCTTACTCTAGATTATCGCTTCATTTAATCATTTAAATTTAATGGAGTTATTGTTTCATTCTTTTGCGATAGTACTAACGCCCTCTATTCATTTCGGCACACAGGTTATAAGGGAATATTGGTTCCTTCTTGATTACTTTTTCTCCGGGTGATAATTAATTTGTTTCAATTTTCAACTGTCATATATACATATATGTATGTATGTATTTCACGTTACTTTGAGCATTATACAGCCAGTAATTGTAACGTAATCATTAACTGTTAATTATATATATTTTTTTAATCTTTCAAGATATAGATAGCTATAATCATTGTGACTGGGCTGTTGGTAATAAATCAAAGTTAATACTTTCATGTGCGATTTCTTTCATTATTGCTAATCACTTCGTTGCTCCCAATTTCCAATAGCGCGTATTTAGTATCCTCGTGCTTCAGTATTAGCCAATAACTTTTAAGGGATTAAATGCTGTGGCGCCCTCTTTAAGATCTTGTAAATAGGAAACGCTTTCTAACTCCCCGACTTTATTATCTTGTTTCAGTTCTAGAAGTATCTGAGGATTTTATAGATAAGTAATACGTGCTTTGGTGACTACGCTACACTATTGTGTAGAGGAACGTAACAATATATCTGTATTTGTTCATATAAGTAATAAAAAAAACCCGTATCAAGTTTAAATTGTACATTAAAAGTATTTATTATCGGTTCACATGCTCAAACGGGGAAAAATAGTTTTTTTTCGAAGTCACCAGATAAAATGATAAACACAAAGTGTGCTTCTTTCATGTCTGATCGATTACGATTTTATTTATTCTACAACGCTTTTTTTGAAACTACATTGCAAATTATATAATAATGGAACGGCGACATTTAAATGAAATGAATCAAGCAATAGCTTTATTTAAGGCGGCGCGCGGCAAGTCAAAGTAGCTGATCGAATAAGTGTTCCACAAAGTGTCATCAGTCGACTGCGGAAGCACTTTAGGGAAGTCGCTTGTTCAATTGAACAACAATCAGAACGTGGACGTTGTAGAACAATAACTCAGGAGAGATTCTTGATCTTAATTGCAGAAAGACAACCTCTGATAAAAGTACCTGAGTAGATTACGAAACTACAGCGGGCGTATAACTTAGTCGTTCACCACGATACTGTGATAAATTGTCTTTATGAAGCTAGACTACATTTTTGACGAATAATTAGATTGCCCACTTCTGTCAAGAGGTAATAGAAGGACAAGAATTTTTAATCTGTAACGTAAATGTTTGGGCTATAGCCTTGTGCACAAATGAATGCAATTCTGGATTTCATCCTGATTTTTGTCAGGCAAAAGTATGGAATCGATCTGAAAATACGGAAAGTTTGAGGCAAGTCCAAGAAGTACAGTTAGTTCCGGATGTGGTACTGTTATGGGATGGGGCGGAATAACGTTTGGCAATTGAACCGAACTTATTTTCCCTAAAATGTTTTTTGATAGCACGGCAATATTCGGATAATTTTGTTTAACCCATTAGCTATCCATTTGCTAGTGCCATTGATTAAAATATTCATGTTCCCATGTATTGCTAACGAGGGAATTGATTTATTACCAAATATTTTTAAGAAAATTAAAGTGCCTTAAAATTGTTAAATTTAAGTATAGGAAAAAATCTTTCTCGAACATTTTGTAAATTCGAATACGCAATAAAAAGCATAACCTTCCATTTAAAATAAATGACTTAGTAGGGACTTTCAGTTTAAAATATTTTCTTTGAATGGAGCAATCCTAAATTCTCAGAAAAAGAAATAAGGTGGTACTCTCAATACGTCTAATGAACGGTTTCAATCAATCACCTTGTATATGATTAAACCTTTCGAATTTATGATCGCAAGTCCAGGCTATTAAATGCCGAGAAATTGAATATTATTTCGTAAAATTATCGCCACCAGTAATATGTCATAAATTTTGTTACGCCACTGACGTATGGTCAGTTTGTTGTAGTTATTTAAGCTTTTACGTGTGTATATATGTGAGTGTACTGCGGGTTCTGTAGGTACTACGTGCTATAATGTGTGGGAATGGGCGCGTTCATGGAGTCAAGTTGCGAAACAGGTCAAAAACCCCGCGGCTACCGCACCCGGTCCGCTATTAGCATTACTAATATGAGATCGTTGCGGCTTCTTCCAAACATTTATTGCCATTATTTACTTATTCGGTACAGAGACGTTATCTCCACGAGCTTTCGGGAAAAATATATGAACAGACACTTAAGCTTAAACGTGTATAAGTGCACATAAATGCGCACCATAATTTTCGACCCATTCCGATTATTTATGTAGCACTAGAATGTTCGTCTGTGAAACTTCTGACGTAAACTTTCGTGGTAGCATTAAAAGTAAAATGCGATCATAATTTTCTCTCCTAACGTAGCATTGACATCGTTAATAAAAAATATTTGCATAAAAAATTTCGACAATATTAGGCAATGTTATGCATAAATAAAAGTATATTTTATAATTATGTGTTCTTTAATTATATACATATAACACTATAGTTATATATAAAAAATATATGCAATGCACAATTTTATATAAATAATGACAGTTCCAATAAAAACTTTGATGTCGGTTTTTACTGACCAATTTTTTTAAAGTTTATTCTTTGTTTGGCAAATTTGACAAATTATAAATCTAACTTAAAAATATTAAAAGAAAGGAAAAACAGTTCCGTGAATATTTAGTGTACAATTAACATGTTCATGACAACACTTGAATAACTCAAAACTTTTCTCTATGGACGTGCATGTTTAAGCTCCATTGTTCAAAGGACAAAGATAAACTAAACTTTCACTAGACCACCCTTAAAATAATCTTGATAATTTTTTACTTGCCTAATCGTCCTCTGCCACCGTAAAGTGTCGTATAAGTGTGTATAATAATATTTTAAAATTTCCGATACTTTTTTCTTTTCTAGGCAACTAAGCTGCCTACTGCCTTGTCTTTCCTCTTCTTTGTAGGACATCTTTAAAATCGCTGTTACATATTCTGTATTCATAATCGTATTTAGAACTAATTCCGAGGTCCGTTCTGGCCAGATCCGATCCGATTAGATACGATCCTACATCTGATCGAATTTTGGATATCTTTCGGATGAATCACATCAGATTATATCCAATCAAAATAATTTTGTAATTCGGACAGACTTGAACTAATTCGAAATCTGAACTAGATTCGAAACAAAAAGAGTCCGTTTCACCAAAACAACGCTCCCTCGCATACCAGCACAGTTGCGATGTCCAAAATCCACGAGTTGCATTTCCAATTAGTACCGCATGCGTCTTATTCGCCGGATCTAGCCCCTTCCGACTTCCACCTTTTTCCAAAATTGAAAACGGCACTAAGTGGAAAGAAATTTTCGTCTAACGACGAGCTTATCATCTTCGTAAATGAGTATTTTGCAAGCCTTACGGAATCACATTTTAGAGATGGCATAAGGGCATTGGAGCACCGTTGAAATAAATGTATTGCTCTTTTAGGAGAATATATTGAAAAATAAAAATTATTTTGTATTTAAAAAATTCGTTTTTCCTTACCATTCTCACTACTTGTCAAACTACCCTCGTAGGAGTAACATCATGACTAACTTCAATAATTCCTGGGTGTCATTTCTGTCGATTCAAAGGACATCGATCCTCGTAACTGTATATGGTATTATTTATTATGGATCACAGAAAATAATCATTTGATGCTAGATCAGGATATCGCGCTGACTATTTAATAGGACTTCAATTATTTATTTATCTATCTTCAAAAGCAGTATTTAAAAAATTACTAATATGACGTGTATTGTGTGCAAGACAACCGTCTTGCTGGAACAAATTTTATTAATATTATATTGTTCTAGCACAACAGGGATAACGTTATTTCCTCGTAAATCTAGATATCGATTCCAATTTAAATTCCCATCAATAAAAAAGGGCCTATTATTTAGTTATGAAGAATACTAGCCCATATATTAACCTGCTTTAAATGTAGATCTTTTACGTGACCAATACCAAAATGTGTAGTGATTGTGATGTCTATGCACGTGAAACGTTTTCTCGTCTGTGAGTGAAATATTATTGAAAAATAATTCGTTATTATATTTAATAATTATTACTTCACAAAATTCTATACAGCGATAATAATCGTCAAAGTAAGCTCTTGATATTTATTTCTTCAAAACCTTCCGAATTTTAGCACTGATATCAAATTCACGAGCAATTTGTCGAGATGACAGTAAGATTTGCTTCTACGAAAACCAAAATTCGTATTTCTAATCAAGGGCATTTTAATTCTTACTTTGTAAACATAGTTTCCAACTGTCTTGCGAATCGTATTTGCGCTAGGAATAGGTTTTTTCGAATAATGTATATAAATCCCTAGTTCTTTTCGCTGAATTCCCAACATAAGTATGTTAATTCATTAATAATTTTTCTTCTTGGTTGATTGGTATCACCTATCATGTACGGCCGTCGTTTAAAAACTGACTGAACACAAATGATACGAATTGCGCAGGCGTGAGCGATTATCGATTGCTTGGAAATATCAACGAATTGATAGTACTTTCAGTATCTTAGAAGGAGAACTTAACCGAAGGAAATATTGTGGCTACGTGTAATGTATTAGACAAAGATGTAACACGTGACGCAATCGTCCAGAAAATTAGTATGGCTATATTGGACTTTAACGTTCTTAGAACTATGAACTCTCTATTGTCCTTGTCCTACAAGAATGTTACATCCTCAGGACGTTACTTTTCAATCGGTATAGATTTGTTAGTATCTGGGACCAATAAATTCAATTTAAGAATGTATATATAACAGGTTGAAATAACTTTAAGTGAAATTTATATATGTATACTTATACATATAACATATATATATATATATACAAACATAACGATGAAGGAATATCATGTACTTATGCCATAAAATGGCAAATGGAAATATAAACCCATTATTCTACAATTTCTGCGGAATTGTTTATAAATAATTAGTTGTTTATGTTTTATACCAACCAAGATCAAGGCTTGGAAGGCAAGTCTCTCAGCATGTATAAAAGCGGAAGGAGTAGTCGCAAAAGAGAGAATTGGCCTGACATTCAAAGCTGTAAGACGAAAGACGTAATGTCTGCTCCCATAAAATTTGTTAAGTTTATTCGATCGTATCTTGGTGGTATACTAGAGCTCTTATGCTTACTGAAGCATAGGACCTCTAGTATATCATCTCTATTGAGAGGTACTAATTGCATTTCATAATATTTTCAAAAAAATTAATTTGACTTCTAAAATTTTGAATTTATTTTAAGTTAATTTCTTGTCTGGATTTGACCGATTTGAATTCATTTAATAGATTTGTAGAAAGTACGTGGTTCTTTTGAAAAGTTTATTTTGTGTCTTATTAAACATCTGGTTGTAGACGTGCACTATTAGGCGGGTGTTCATCGTGTGTGTACTAAACAACAGGTATATTAAAAGTAGTTTATTTTGTTTAATTTAAAGTTACACAAGAAATTAAATATTCTCTTTATTTATTATTCAAATGGATTCCTTTGAAGTATTTCACTATAAATCAAATATTGGGATTTAAAGTTTCTCGGAAACTGACTTTCTCAAATTTAGATAAATTTCATTCTAAATCATTTTAAAGCGTTATTAGTTACAATCTAATGTCACTTTTGTAAATAAAAAACACACAATTTACTGTGTATCATATATGTATTTAAAACTTTTTTCAATGTTTTAAAGATTAGCAAACCTTTTATCTCACTGCATATAATACTATTTAGTATTACCTGTTCGGCAAGTTATTAAAAATGTCTAAGATTATCCACATATTGTATTGATGTATGTATATTCAATATTTATTAACTTAATAGAGAATAGAATAACTTCTTATTTTATTTATCAGACTGTTGTGTTGACTGGATGTTAGGCCTGCTTGATTCAAAAGAACCCCAGCTCAACCCTATTAACATTTGACAAAAAATCCAACTAAAGAGGGTTTCAATCAAGATTACAAATTGTGCTCTGAGTAAATATTCGCATCGATATTTTAAATTTATTCTATAATTCATAATACTTGCCAATGCAATATGTAGATATGTATATAGAATTTAGTTAAATGATTTTGATTGTTATAATTCTCTTCGCATGAACACAGTCTTCGTCATTAATTAAGCATTGATGAATTTGAAAATATTAACTAAATTTGAAATGATTTGTTCGAAAATATGAACCGGGCCCGTCCTGGCCGTTTAGCACGAATCTCAACATTTAATTTTTGTAGAAGTTCTGCATAATATTGTCCGTTTATTGTGGCACCTTTCTGAAGGTAATCAATGAGCAAAATGCCCTTTGAATCCCAAAAAATTGATCACCTTGTTTGCCGATAAAGTGGTTTTCGCTTTCTTTGGAGGTGCAGAACCACGTTCTAACCATTGCTTCGACTGCTGTTTAGTTTCGGGTGTACTTTAGTGTATCCAAGTTTCATTGCAAGTAACAAATCGCCTACAAAAAACAAACGGATTCCACTTATAAAGGTCCAAACATTCGTTGGAAATGCGCAAACGAGTGAACTTTTGATCAGTCGTAAGCAATCGCGGCACCCATTTTGCCGAAAGCTTGGAAAGGACCAATTCTTTCGTTAAAATGTGGTGTACGCGTTCTGTTGAAATGTTTACCATTTCTACTATCTCTCCTACTTTGAGTCGTCGATCTTGCGTAATAATATTATGGATTTTGGGTGCTCCAGAGCGGGCTTCAACATCACAGCTGGTTCTACCACGTTTAAATTCATTTACCCATCTACTTATTGCGGCGGATGAGGGAGCAGATATCGTAACTCATCTTTTATTTCGGTAGCTTTTATACCCTTAATTACGAAGTATTTAATCACCGCACGATACTCTGCTTTTTCCATTTGAACAAAACGACGTGTAGCTTCTTCTTGAATCAGCTGTCAAAAATAAACCGATTCATCTAAATATCGGAATGTAAACATATAAATACGCAACCTAAATTACAGTGCATTTGTTTTACCAATTAGAGCGCCACCTATGTGTCATTCTCACTACTTGTACTATCCTCGTAAAACGTTAGTAAATGTACAAATTAATTTTTATGACCTGTCGGGATACCGCTCATCTCAAGAGGGTAACTTATTTGAACATTTAGTAAATAATTAATTTTTTTAGAACTCAATTCTATTCAAGAATTAAAATTTTTTCTGAAAAATTTATTTCTCTTAAATTTAAAATTTTATAAATACATAGAAAATTATCGTTGTTTTAGAATGCCAAATTATTTAATTTTATACAATTGCAGAATTTTTTTATTTTCATTTTAATAAGAATTCATTGTTGCTAAGTTTACAATTTTCGAAGTTCATTTCCTTTTTTTATTCTTTTCTTATTAACTATTGTTACGAAGCTAGGATGAAATTTACAGTTAGAACATTTATCGAAGAAGTTCCCTGATGCTTGAAAGATAACACTAATTATATAGAAAATGAAAAAATCTCTATCAACTTTCCGGAAAATAATGCTATTGTATCCTATTTCTTTAAATACCATACCTCGTGTTCTAGTGTCGACAGGGATATGAAGTTTCTATTATAACTATTGTTACCGGTTTATTTTGGGGTTTTGCACAAATGATAGAAAAATGAAAAATATATAGAATAATAAATCGTATAAGTTTGGATCGCTGCGGCTAGAACGATCGGTCCATCCCGGACAACTATTCTGATTTGATTTTATAGACACGGGGTGTCACTTCAACGGATAAATGTCCAACAAAATTATATGTGTATAATTGGGAATACATATATAATTCCTCCAAATTGCTTCAAGTAGTTGCTAACTATTATGTGGGTGTTGGTATTAATCAGTACTAGATCTGTGATACTTAGCTGAGCAAAAAAATGCTGACTATTTGTTTTCGGTCGGAGGCATTTGTAACTGGTCTTTTCTTTTTTTTGAAGATATAATTAATTAAAAACAAGGAAATTGTCTCAAACATCAACAAGATATTATTTAGTTTAATAAATAATTTTATAAATATAAAAAGCATGTTTAGAAAAGAAAATTAAATAAAGTAAAGTAAAATAATATAAGGGGGAATCAACAAATATGGTACAAGCAAATTAATAAACATAAATAACTAAATTAAATAAATGAAATTCAATAAAGAACAATAAAATAATAATTAGTAATAAAAAAGAGTTAATTACATTTGGCCAATCAGTAATGATTGATGCAGGCTCATGAAAGTTGCAAAGGGCATACACGAAGCCGTACACAATTTAATATAACCTAGCCTTTAAAATAAAAGAAAAAAGTCTACGGATCGGTAAGTCGGGGAATGCTATTTGCGATAAAGTAATGGGGCGTAATAATTATAATTATAATAATAATTGTAATAAAGAGGTAGGTTGTCTCGTCGCGGCGTTACGCTCTGCGGAACATGTGTACCCTGCAGAGGAACTTTTACGACGCCAGGCGGCGTCATTAATTTGTGGTTTTTTAAATAAAACAATATCAATCGTTCATCAATATTAGTATTATTACTTTTCTGCAGTATTATATATATATATATATATATATATATATATATATATATATATATATATATATGTATATATTATATATGTATATACATATATATTCACATAAATAGAATATTTTTATTAGGAATGATAAATCTTTTATATCATAAATTATTGTCTATAAGTACATTTTATGCGAATTTGATATCATGCCGCATATTTTTTATACTTAAGTGTTTATATTCCTGTAAATGTCTTCTTTAAAATACACAGCAATATGTGTATATTCATATTTCTTGTATATATGTACAATATAGTATAAAACTAAAAATTTATTTCTGGGAAAATATAGACAACGGACTAGATTTTATGTGTAGTAACTTCTCAATTTGAAATATACATACAAACGCCACTGAAAAAGGATATAAAAAATGTTTGTTTAAAAGTGTAATATGTAAATCAACCGAAGTCAAACATTTATCAGGAAGTCAAATAAATTCACTATGGGGTTTTATTTATAGCAGTAATGAAGAAAATACGTGCATTGACAACAATAATTTGTAACTGAAATTTTGTTTCTTAATAAATTTTCATATCAATACCATTGAAAATTGTTTTCAATGCGATAGACAGTAGCAGTGGTTGAGCCCTGAAGATGTCCCATACTAGTGGGTACTAAACGTCGGCAGTTATACCAGTGACGCGGTTCTAGTCCGGAAGCCCAGAAGAAGACAGAACAGTTAACTTATTAAAGTAAAAAATCGGAGTACGTAAAAGGAAAATTAGACATGACAATATTAATAATAAATGGAAAACGACTATATTATGCAAATTGTCCATTGATATAAAAAGCCGGTAGCTAATAAGAAAACATATGAACGTAGTTGCTACTGAGAGAGAAAAAGATATGTCCAAAATCAAATAAAAGCGAAATAAGAATAATAAGATACGGCAGAAAATTACAAACTAAGATATAGTAGATATCGAATCTGTTTCATCAAATTGCTACTCATATTGTTCATTTTAAATGAATGGCATGTAGCTTAAAGTATATATATACATATATATATATATATATATATATATATATATATATATGTGTGTGTGTGTGTGTGTGTATGTATATAATTCATAACTAGAACTGGAAAATCATTTTGGAAAGTTAATGTCGCCGAGTTTTAGTACATCGCTACAGATGTGAAAGAATTGTGTAATTATATTCAAAAAACGTTTATTACTGCTAGAATTATTAGAAAACATCAGCTTGTTAAGAATGTACACAAGTTTATAAAATATTTTCCAGACAGAAAATCCGATAGTGTAAAAATAATATGTTCAGTACATATATCTTTGTTTTGCCGAGACAAATTTCACTATAAAGGAAACATGTAGAAAATGCAGAACATAAATATACAAAAACATGGAGAAAATGGCTACAGTGATTTTCATTGTGATTTAATTTGTATGCTAACAGTTTGTAATTTACCATTTGCTTTATTGCTTGAAAAGGTATTTCATCAATTCTGGAATACACACAAACCCAAATGGAAATTACCATTTCGATCGAGATCACCCAAGCTGAAAACAATCTTAAATCCGAATGAGACAATAAACAGCTCTGGTTATGTGTGGACGAGGTAGCAGACTAAAAGAAATTGTTATTGTATCTAGTAAAAGATTGCAAAAATTGATTAGCGAACCATTTTTAAGAGTACTGCTAAAACATTTACACAATTACAGCTCCTAACAGACCAATTGTTAGTGTTGCTGACTAATGGTGCCACAGCAATATTTTGTGTGGATCGCTTTGGTAAAAATGTGTATAATAGCTTAATACATGTAGAGTGTAAACATCATACTTTTCATCGTTCAGCAGAAACGATTATAAAGTTTTATCCAAAGGTAAATTAATAATTTATTTTTTAAATTTAATCTCGACACTATCTGCGAATCGAACACCAATCATCCGCTTGCCGGGCGGATGCTCAAATGGACGATTGGGATTGGATTCTTCACCTAAGGGCGGTAATTTTTTCATTAATTTTCGCCTTAATTAATAACGTCGAAATAAGCAGAAAATAGGATTTTTCTATAATTCATACTGTAAAGAGCACTTAATTACGTGCATATATATATATATATATATATATACACTACTATCCATAAGTTTAATCGCACTACAGATAATTTTAATTGCAGAAGGAAATAAAATATTTAAGTTAATATATTGAAATTTTATCCAAACTAAAACCATATATATTTGCACGTTATTTAACCGAAGTATTTTGTATAAACGAATGAACGCCTTATTTTCTATTTCAAGAAATAATATTCAGGTAAGAAATATAATACATGGAGATTATCCCTTACTTGGAATTGTTTATTGTATGGTTTATTGTGTGGACGTAATAGCCAGTCTTTACCTGATATTTGTGGGCTTGTAAGGGTATATTTTATGTTTATTACACAGTGAATACTCAGTATTTACGGTGTTAATGTAGTGTTAGCAAGTGTTGTCGAGTGAGCGGTATTTTTATAATTGTGTTTAAAATATGGCAAGGCGAAAGCAACTAACTCTTGAACAAAGGGCAAGAATAATTGCTTTGCAGGAAACAAAGCTTTCTAATAAAGCAATCGCCCGAAAACTAAAAGTTTCCGAGTATTGTGTTCGTCAAACTATAAAGAGAATGGCAGAAACTGGCCAACTTGGGGATCGAAAACGCAGTGGACGACCGAGAATAACTACTAAAAGAGAAGATGAATATCTGAAATACAGACAGATAAATCCAAATTTGAAATTTTTGGAAATAAACGCCGTACTTTTGTTTATCCTCGTGTCGGGGAGAGAATATTAGATGAATATGTGGTTAAGACAGTGAAACATGGTGGTGGAAATGTGATGTTTTGGGGTTGCTTTAGAGGTGGCACATCCGAAAATTGGTGCAAATCACAGAAAGAATGACAAAAGATGTTTATTTGGATATATTGCAAGAGCATGCTCTTCCATCAGTGATGGGGGTAATGGGTCTAGGGTTTGTTTATCAGCAAGATAATGACCCTAAACACACAACAAGGATTGTAAAAATGTTTTTCGCCGACCAAACTGAAAGAGGAATCCTTACATTAATGACATGGCCACCCCAAAGTCCAGACTGCAACCCGATAGAGCTGTTATGGTAGTGTTTTGATCGTGAAGTGCGTAAAATATCTCCTACTAGCAAGACATATCTTTGGGGTAAGATGCGGAATGCACGGAACTCTATCGACGAGGAATATCTCGACTGACTGGTTGGACGAATGCCACGTGTTTATGAAGCCGTGATCGCAGCTACAGGTGGTTACTTTGACGAAAGTAAAATTTAAGCTAACTTATTAAATTATAATATTATTATACTTAGATTAATAATGTCAATTGCTTGAATTGCATGTTAATTTAGTATTTTGTAACTAAATTTGCCATGAAAATAAACAGTCTCTTTATATCATTGCCCAATTAAAATTATCTGTAGTGCGATTAAACTTACGGACGGTAATATATATATATATATATATATATATATATATATCATATGCATTCAAACCTATTTATTCTTTTCTATTCGTCAAATATATACATACATACAAAATAAATTCATAATATAAGGAGCAAAAAATAATAATTATACATTATTACACCTATGCAAAGGACGCAACATACTGAGGCAGGTGTTGTGCGAGAACTGAAATGACCGTATGACGTATGAATATCGCAATGTAATAATTAGCACTTAGCATGTTCTCATTAAAAAGCCGCCACGCTGTCTGAGCTTATGTGTAATAAGTATTTGTATACATGCAACATAATATATATCCCACTCAAACACATCCAACTTAATAATTCTTGAAGACCGTTACGTAGACACTACAAAATTACTAGTTGGGCGGTGATCTATTTGTGGCATAACAAGATTTCTTCCACATATTCATGTGATTATATATATAGGGTACAGAAAAATTTACAGCCATCAGTATTAAAGAAAAGAGTTTGTTATGTGCGACGTACATACATTAGTAGGAATATGTAAATATAGTTTACGTCTGATAATTTTGTGCAGTCTAACAAAACTAAACATTATGTATAAGTGCGTTTCTAGACAGTGAGGACGACAAACTTTTACACCAAGTCCAGGCTCGTCTTATTATTATTTTATTATAAATAATAAATGTATACGTGCATTATAATATGAATATACATTTATAGGAAATGTCATTTACGCTATGTGAAGTATAAGAATATGTGTACCATGTACGAGGGTTAATTTACAAATTAAGCAAACAAACAAACAAAGATGGAAATATTATTTATTATTTAAAATTTACTAAATAAAAACGTCTGTATCGTCCTAAAACTTTGAATCGCTGAAATCTTTGTCAATATTTAAATTAAGCTTGAGTTATAGATACGTCTTTTGAAAATCTTTATATTTCGTTTCAATTTTCGTAACATGGTCAATTGCACGGCGCCATGCGTTTCTTTGCAAGTATGTTTTTAGTCCTTCTTTTACTAGATACGATATGATTAAATATGTATTGATATGGCGCTAAGTGCATCGCATTATGTTTTTTTATTGCCTTGGTATCTATTGCATATTTTTTTGAAAATTCCAATGATTTCATGGAGTCAAGTAGTTGCTTTTCTTGTGCAAGAATGTTCAAAGAAAATGTTATTGCTATAAAAAAAGTGTTGTATAGTTCCCTTAGAACTATTGCTATCAGGTATTTTCTTTCGTAAACAAAAATTGTAAAGAGCATTACCAAGAACATTTACGCTATTTACACTTGTTTTGTATGAAAATATTGATATTGACACGACTTCGTAGTAATCTAGGGAACAACTTTCTATGGTTCTTGTAAACAAGAGCACAGTTTCTTTAACCAAGCAATTTATAGATTCGTAATGCAGTATTATGTCTTTTTCCTGTAGATACAGGAACGTCTAACTGTCACTGATATTAATTATCGTTCCAGTTCCTTTGGCTACATCATGTCTTCTTTCTAGATGTAGAAACATCTAACTGGTACTGAATTATTGTAATAAATGCTTCTTTAGATAGCAAGTAAATAATCGGAGTGCCACTTCAAGATTCTCGAACTTTCCATTATTCACAGTTTTCTATTTTTTTCTTGTATGTATTTTAATGTTTTAAACAATATACACAGTGTTGACTTACTTTTTATTCAATATTCTCAGTCATTAATGCAACTCGTAAACTACTAAGTGTAGGTGCATCATTTTTTTCCATAAGATTGTATCTTCTGTCGAACTATTGCAACATTTTTCAACGTTACTTTTCTAAATTGTTCACTATCATATCTCTTTTTCTTTCAGAAATACGAACATTCACCATTCTTCTAATAGTCGATTCTGGTATTTTGGTAAGTTGTGAAACTTTCAGAATAGCATATATATTTCTACTAAACCATTCTAGACATTTAACACATTTAAATTTTGTCTTTGTATTCTACGAAACTTTTGTTTCCATCGCTAACATCCATATCTACTAGTGGAATATCTTCCCAAAGTAACTCCAGTACTATTTTCCCAAGACGCGAACATTGTTAACTTTTTAATTTATGTAGGTTGCTTTAAAAGTTTTGCCATTCAGCTGCTTCCGATAAGGTGACACTGTCAGAATTATCTTTGTCGTATTTTCTGAGATGTTTTAATCCGAATAACATTTATAGATTGCTAGCATATGCTGTTTTCTCTTTTTATTACTTTTTAACTAAAGTGAGTTTTGTAAAAAATGGAATTAACGTGCGAAAATTTTCGAGCCATGATTTTCTACGATTTTAAAGACGGTCTCACTCAATAAGTGTGTTCGCAAAAAATCAAGTGATTGTTTGGTGATGAAGCATCATCCTTAGTGACTGTTGAGCAGCGGTACGAGTTCCAGCATGGACGTGTATCTCTCAAAGACGAGCATTGTGAGGGACAGCCTGCAACTGAAGTCAGTCCAGAAATCATCGACGCCGTGTACAACATGATAAAGATAGGCATCCATTGTACATACAGAAATATTCGTTGGGCACAGGTATAACCTAAATCAAAACGCTGTACGCTCAATGGATGCCACACAATTTAACGGAAAGTCAAGATAATGGAAGTTAGATTTATTGTTACGAGCCAGAAAGCATGCGATAATCGGCTCAATGGGTCTTCAAAGACGAGGAGAAACCTACGAAAGTGAGACGCAGATGAAGCTCTGGCAAGAAAACGGTAGCTTCTGTTTCCGGACGCACTGATCACCTGGCTACTATTCCACTAGAGGATCGTCGCACAGTCAGTACTGAATGGTATACAGTCATTTGTTCACTGATTGTGTTTCAAAAAAGTGCGTGAGAAAGATGACGACCAAGAAGACAAATCATTCTGGATCAATACAACGCATCTCAAACATCAGAGTTTTTAGCCACTTCACGAAAGGAATTGATGACTGGTCCGCCTTATAGGCCCGACCTGACACCTTGTGACTTCTTTTTATTCCCATACATAAAAGTCTTTAAACTTCGTATCTGAGGTAATAGAAGAAACATTGGCCCAATGTTTTGAGAACTGGTTCTATCGAATGTAGAAGTGCATAGAGGCGAATATTTTGAAAAATAATAAAAAAATTTGTTAAAATAATTGATTTTTCTGTATTATTCGCAAAACTTTTAAAACTGCCTACCTATAATTCCCTACCCCTTCATTTGTTTAAAATAAACTGAAGTCAATGTTTTATTTAATTATTACATTTTGACATTGAAGGGGGATAACACCTTAAATTTTGTCTACAGACGAAATAAATAAATGCAACATAAAACATTATAGTTAAGTATACAGTATTAAAATCTTTAAATCTTTAAAATCTGTTATTGTTATGCTATTATTTCATAAACCCATTTATTAACTAATTTTGAACAAATTTCCGGGCTCACAGTATCAGACAGACTGTATGTTACATGTATATTTAAATATATTGCAAATAACATATTTAATTGTAGTTTTATATTTCAGCGAAGAAGAACGACTTAGAAATTTATTTACCCTCATCGCAGTTAACAATCCATCTTTACGAGACTTCTTCGCATTACTGACATGATGCAAGCTATTGGCAATGTCGGCACGCGTTCGTAACTTCTCTTATCGTTTCCTGTCGCTCATTATCTTTAGGGTTGTTCAACCTTACTAATAATATAATAACAAAAGTAAATTTATACATTTACATGAATTACTTTATCTGCCTAATACTATTAAGCCGACCAAGAAGCTTTACGGGTAATATACCCTTAATTATTTATGCTTCCGCCCTATACTTCGAAGCGGACAATAATTAGTTATATCGCAAGTTTCGCAGATTTATGCCTGTTATTTAAATAATAATATTAAATTTAATATGAACTTACTGATTTACAAGATATATAAAATATGTAATATCGGCTTCACAATTCATTTCCTTGTTTGAAAAGAAATTATAGTAACATGTTACGTTATTACAATGACACATTAAAATTGACAGATATGATTCCGTCAGCAGTAAATACGTATCTCTCACTCATATTACAGCAGTGGCAACGTACATATCGGAATTAAATTATTTTTCATTTTTGAAATGGAGTAATCGAAAGTGTATATTCGACAAAATACTGTAGGACTCGTCTGTTATTATTTGATTTTAGAAGATAACCAATAAGAAGGAGTTCACTATTAAGTCACACTATTTGCTTTTTTGGGAAAACTTATATGAACAGTCCATTGCTTCGACTGTTGCTTCAATGCTGTGTGTAATGATATATACAGATTTCATCAATCGATATAAATTGACGCAAAACGTCTATCGCATCATGTCTTAACTTCTCTATATCGAGAACTGAAACGTATTTTCATTGACGTTTGTAGTCTACAGTTAACAAATGCGACACGTATCTTATATCAATTTCTTGATACTCAATACATTATGCAAAATCGAAACTACTAATCTATATGATATTACATGATGTATAAAGCTTCTGCTACTAATTTTATTCTTCAGTCATCTAGTACCATACGTGGGATGTCTTTTAAGTTTTGCATAGTGTGACGTAGAGGGCGCCACTAATCAAATGTCAGTACTAAAAATTAAATACCATCTTCATTTAACCTAAATCCAAAGTTTCAGTGCGATACGTGTAGTATTGTAGCTACAACAGACTGTCGAAGTCGACAAGTTAGTTGAAAAATGGAATAAAATCGAAAACATTTTCGCGGAATAATTTTTTATAATTTTCGAAGTCAATTATACTAACAAGAATGCCTCGCCGAGTTGGTTTCTGTTTTTGGTAATGAAGCATTTCTTGTTGGTATGGAGAATTAAAACGTGGACGGATTAGTCTTAGCGACCATCCAAGAGCAGGTTCACCAAAAATGGCAGTCACTTGGAAAAACGTCGATGCTGTGCGCAAGATCATCAACGAAGATCGACATATTACACATCACCAGATTCAAGCGTTATTGGGGATTTCGAAGGCCTCAATTCAAAAAATTTTGCGTAAAGAATTGTGTGTGAAGAAATTTGTCGCTCGATGGATATCGCATCCGTTGACCGAAGAAAATCAAGCAGCTGAAGTGAGTATGTATTACAAAACCCGCCGAGATGAAAAAATTTGAGACAAATATTAGAAGAAGAGCAAACAGTTACGGCAGAAAGTATGTATGAAGTGCCAAAAAATAAATTACATGCAGCAGTTTCTAAGAAGTTGTTGCTATAACAACAACTAAAAGCTTTTGGTGGACGGAGTAGTTTACTGAATTAGACTGTATCTCAAATGACTAGTAATAAAGAATGGAAGAGATCATAAACACTATAGTAGGTATAAGTTTATAATAAAAAAAGAAATGAAAAAGCAAAATATAAAGCATGAGAAAACAAATATTCACAAATAAGCTCCATGATAGGGGATCTATTAATAATCAAAATACGAACGAAAACCAAAAATAAACCCTATAAAATTAGAAATATGGGCAGATTATTACAGTAACCTATTAAGCCAATATCGTAGATATTACTCAGGCATAAGCTTGAATGCCATAAAAACAAACGATTTAGTTAATCAAATTACATTGGAAGTCGTGAGAGAAGCTTTGTGAAACATGAAGAAAACGCAAAAAGGCTCAAGGGCTATCTGATTTTATCGAGTTACTCAAACATGCCCCTCTTCAAGCTCTAGAACTGATCTGCAGCATAAATGCCTCTTTGGAGAACCAACCTCAATAGATTAGAGGATTTGTGACATACATATGTGCCATTTATAAAAAGAGAAATAAAGGCCAATGTAACAACTACAAAGGTATAAGTATATACGTACATCATAGAAGACTTCTGAAGATTAGAAGAGAGGTAAAATAAGTGTTGGAACCTAACTCAGTCTAAGACACTAAGCCAACGTTTACCGCCCTATAATTGCGGTCGTAAATCGCAGGGTATTATTAAATTGATTAATAATAATATGAGAAAACACAAGCGCTAAAATAAAACTTTCATTTAACACTATTGTACAATTTGATACAATTTTAAATTTCGCGATGTACGAAGTTGTTGTTTGTTGATTAATTTATTTAAACTGAAGAAGGCGATAAGTCTCTCTATTGTTACTAATCTCCTTGTGTGTAATGCGACAGTCTGTTGAATTCTGACGCAACAAAAAGTGCCTTTGCATTTAGTAGAACTCGGTTACAATAAAATAACTATTAAAGTTTAGATGCCGTCCTAAGAATATTAAAAAATAATAAAAGTGAGAATCCTAAAGCTAAGAAGATACATTAAGGACAAGGAAGGTAATAAATCTTTATACTTTATTACATACTTTGAGACCTAATAACAAAGAGAATGAACAAGTATATAAAAAAATTCGAACATGATCAAAAGAAAGAAATTTATATTCGAATTATAAAGTTTTACTATGTGCAAATGTTCCAATACGATAAGGAAATGAGCGTCTTTGACCCACCAACTTGAATTATAGAGAACTAGGAAATTTTATAAATTAGTCCAAGTGCATCATAAACTGATAAGAAATTTTGAACTGTCGGAAACACACAAACAGCGTACACCAATAAACTAATATTGTAAAACGTAAAAATTGTAATATTGTCAATTGATAGGCTAAAAAGTTTTGCCGAAGAATAAAACTATTATATCACTAAATATACAATACATAATTTTTCAGATTTGTATGTCTATATATATATAAAACACTTGATATTTTCGCGAACGTACATGAAAATGTATTTTCTCCGGTTCTGAACCGCGTGTGAGTTGTTAAGCGACAGAACGTCTCCAGAGGATGACGAGTGAGATATTGTAGAAACGTCGAAAGAATGGTTCTCCCCACGACACATCTCACACGAAGTTTAAAACTCAAGAAAATACATCTTCCTATATATATTGGGTGTGGGAAAAAGTTCGTATATATGGCATATATATATATATATATATATATAGTGGTTGGAAAGTTATTCGCACTTGAAAATGGAGAAGAATAATGAGAAATTTCGCTATATTCTGCAATATTATTATGATAAGGGGAAGAACGCTGCGCAGGCTTGTGATAAAATTTGTGCTGTGTACGGTGAAGGTACTTTATCGAAATCTGTTGCGCGGAAATGGTTCGCTTGCTTTCGTTCTGGAAATTTCAATGTGAAAGATGAGTCACGCTGCGGTCGTCCAATCACTGAAAAATCTGATGAAATTCTTGAAAAAGTCCAACAAGATAAGCATATCAGCAGTGTCGATATTGGCATGGAGCTAGGCATTGACCACAAAACTGTTTTGAACCATTTACACAAAGCTGGTTACAAAAAAAAGCTTGACGTATGGGTTCCTCATATAGCGTGAAAAACATGATTGACCGAATTAACATCTGCGATGCGCTGCTGAAACGGAATGAAATCGAGCCGTTTCTGAAACGTAATAACCGGAGATGAAAAATGGATTACGTACGATAATCGGAAGCGTAAAAGATCGTGGATAAAGGATGGTGAGCCGTCACAAGCGTTCGCTATTGACGCCAAAAAAAGTGATGCTGTGTGTATGGTGGGACTGGAGGGGAATCGTCCACTACGAGCTACTTCCAACTGGTCAGACGATTGATTCTCAACTCTACTGTGTACAACTAGAGAGATTACGCCAGGCGATTGAAAGAAAACGGCCCGAATTGATTAATAGGAAAGGTGTTGTCTTCCATCATGACAACGCCCGACCACACACTTCTTGATGACCCGTCAAAAATTGAGAGAGTTTGGTTGGGAAGTTTTGATGCACCCACCTTACAGTCCGGATATAGCACCCTCTGATTATCATCTGTTTCGATCTCTGCAGAACTCTCACAATGGAATTAAGTTGGTTTCAAAAGAAGCCTGTGAAAACTACTTGATTCAGTTTTCGACCAGAAACCACAGAAGTTTTTCACCGATGGGATCATGGATCTACCAAAAAAATGGCGAAACATTGTCGATAATAATGGAGCATATTCGGTTTAAATGAATTCGTCCACGCGCCATGCGGGGACCAGTTGAATTTTACTGAAAAAACGCCACGAACTTTTTCCCAGACCCAATATATATATATATATATATATATATATATATATATATATATATATATATAAGGTGCGAAACTAAGTTCTCGCTGTTTTTCAAGAGATGGCTCCAGTAGTAAGTGCTGGTCGATTATGATATAACCAAAACGTCATGAACCAATCTTAGGCATATGGTAAATAAAACGCTTTGATACATTAGTGATTTTGTTTTTGCGTCATATACTTTTGGTTGCGTGAAAATGTCTGATTTTGTGTCAAATAATCGTCATTTGCGGGAAGTGTTGCTTTTCTTCTTTCATTCAAAGAAAACGGCGGCTGAAGCGCATCGAGAACTCCAAAAAGTTTACGGAGATGCTGCTCTAAGTGAAACAACGTGCCGTGATTGGTTCCGTCGCTGCAAAGACGGTGATTTCGATGTTGACGACCGTTCTCGTGAAGGAAGACCAAAAACCTTCGAAGACGCTGAATTGGAGGCATTGCTCGACGAGGATCCGTACCAAACGCAAAAAGAGCTTGCTTCAGCTTTAGGAGTTACCCCCCAAGCCATTTTCCAACGATTGCATGCGTTGGGAATGATTCAATGGCAAGGTTCCTTATGATTTGAGGCCAAGAGACGTTGGGCGTCGTTTTTTTGCCTGTGAACAACTGCTCCAGCGGCAAAAAAGGATGGGTTTTCTTCATCGCATCGTTACGGGTGATGAAAAATGGATTCATTACAGCAACCCAAAGAGAACAAAATCACGGAGACTGCCCGGTCATGCGTCTACGCATCAACTCGGCCAAATATTCACGCTGCGAAGGTTTTGCTGTGTATTTGGTGGGACCAGGGCGGTGTTATTTATTATGAGCTATTGAAACCGAACGAACCCATCACTGGTGAACGGTATCGAACTCAATTGATGTGATTGAGCCGAGCACTGCGCGAAAAGCGGCCACAATACGAATAGAGGCTCGAAAAAGTGATTCTACAGCAATATTAACGCTCGGCCTCAAGTTGCCAAACCCGTTGAAACCTACTTAGAAACGTTCAAATATTGAATGATTCATTGGTAAACATTTTTTCTCAATAAAGTTGCATTGTCATCAAAAACACAGCGAGAACTTAGTTGCGCACCTAATATATATAATATATATATATATATATATATATATATATATATATATAGTGGTTATTTCTAGTAAATACCGCTTTACTAATCAGCGAAGACAACAATTGAAAAACGTGAGTGAAATAATCTGATTGTAATTCTACACAAAACGATTATAATTAAGAATTCAATTCAATAGAAAAACGAGAAATTATGTTTCCGATCTTCAAAATTTATTAAATTTCTGCACACATAATGAGTAAATATTAGTTATAAGAAACCAAATTTCTGTTAACCAAAATAATTTCCGTATGCTTGCAATAATTAACAAAAGCACAAACACTATTTGAAGAATATTAGTATCTGAAGTTAAGGAATGCTTCATGGCTCCTTTGAACTCTTTTATTAAGAAAGATGATTATACCAAAGTTTGACCTTATTTTTATATTCCTCAAATCGGTTTTTCAATTCAATTATTTGATAGTTTTGTTTTACCAACGACTCAATTTGAATTTTCTTGGCGTTCTCTTTATCATTTTATGTCGCATAATAGGTGATTGATATATCGTTTATATTTCTGTATTTCTCTTTAGTCGATCAAGAGTTGAATATGCCTCGGTGGAGTGGATTCCCTTCAGCGATATTCATAGAAAACTATTGAATGTGCGCAGCGATGCTTTTTAAAGCATTTTTAATTTAAAAGCCGCACCATTATTCCCTACAGGGGATTTCCTTATAAAACACTATTTAGTACTATCTCTACACCTTCAATGAAAACCAGATGGGTTACGCTTGATTTATATTTGTTGTACAAACAGATTCATAATAGAATTGATTTCTCCTACCTTCTGGTAAAACTTAACTGTTAGGTACCACTTGCGGCCTGAACATTTACACTTTTCAACTTAGACAATCACGCAAAAATTTATTTCTTATAACCTCGGTTGCATTTCTTTATGGTTCTTACAATCAGTATGGTAAACTGCAATATTATCAACTGGTCGCTCAGTGATTCGTTGAATCTTATTAATTTATAATCCATTTTTTTTGTATTTATGGAATATTTATTTTATTTTTGATACTATTTTTAATTAGCACTTTGTTGTTAACATTGCTATTATCTTAGGGTTACATGTAAATTTTTTCTACATATTTTTATATATATGTACCTATTGTCCTATTATTGGTATCGTTTTACTGTTGGGCAATAAATGTTACTATTATTGCTTTATTATTACATTTTCATTTTCATCGACTTTATATATATTTTTCTATTTTCAGCAGCTTGGTGACTGAGTATTTTGTATATACTCTCTTCAATAAATTATTAAACATAGGTCATAACCAAACAACATATAGTAGACGCTGTATTAATATATATATATATATATATATATATATATATATATATATCTTATAAGAGGGTAGCCTTTTATATTTCGGGAACTGGCAGCACTGTTAGTCCTCCTATTTGATGATTGTATCGTGAAGTTTGTCATTTTTTACAATGTAATTATCTTGACAGGTTTATTATATATCCGGTCGCTATTTCTATTGTTGACAGTAACTTGAAAATTTTACGTCAGCGAAAAAATGGAATTAACTCGCGAACATTTTCGTGCAATTATTTTTCATAACTTTTGGCGTGGATTATCTCAACAAGAATGCATCAACTAATTGAATTCTTTATATGGTGATGAAGCACACGTGAAGAATAAACTTCGTGGTCAACGATTTTCTACGTCGAAAGAGGCAGTTGGGGCATTCAAAACTCATGTTTTGGAGATAACGGCAACTCTCGTATTAATACTGATATTGAAAAGAGAATTTTCAGCAATGTATTAACTAAAGAACCATAAGATATAAACTTGCTAGTATTAATAAAGAAAGATAGAAAGTTACACATTACGTTTTCTTCACGTTTCAGTGTATATTATTCCTTGACCAGTATCGTATATTGTTCCGATTGAATAATTCGTTTCTTGCAAAACTATTGTCATCAAAAAAATATAAGTATATCGTCCTAGAAATGATTATCTTGTAAATGATTATTTAAGAACTATTCACAAATCTCCATTTTCTTTCATAGTTAGCATCAGACAGATGCTGGTTTAGGTGTAGATGGTGTATCCAATCTCCATCAACTGTTATGATTTCACGCTAAAAGTCTTTTGGATCATGTTTTAACTTTATCTCTATTCTTGCATTTATCTTTGCTTCTTATTCTCCTCTTTTGTCTATAATTACTCTTACGTAGTTAAATTTTTTGTTTTTTCTATTTTGGTTTCTTCAATTACTTTGGTTATTCTGTAGACGTTCATTTCAAAGCCTTTCGTTTTATTGAAACTCTGTGCCAGTTTAAGATATTGGGACAAAGCCATCTACTAAAACATCACTAGCTGTTGTTCCTATAAACAACAAACGTCTTTTTATATTTTAGTGCATATTCTTGGATAATTTCATCTATGTATATTCTATACAAGACTGAACTTAATCTTCCCCTATTTCGAGCCATTCTTCGCTATGAATTTCTATGGCCCCATGTTTAACTTGCTATATAATTTTTTCCTATGCCCGCAGATAATATTCTCCACATGCTTTTCTCGGTATGTATTTTCTTTTGTTGCTCTAGTTTTTGTTCGAATATTTGTTTTAATGGAAAAATTTGTATTTCATCCGTCTCTAAATCAGCTTTTTCTTTTCTAATGTTAGCAACTATTGGTGACAATCTTTGACTAATCAGTTGTTCTTTGATTTTTATTCTTGTATTCAATAACATTACAGTTCCATAATTACTATATTCTCTCAGATTACCTTTTTATGGAAATTTTATGGAAATACTATTGCCATCTTCCCCAAGTGTCTTCAGTTTTCCAAGCCTTATCAATAATTTCTGGAAATATGTCTTTCTTTACATGTGCCTACATTATTTCTATTGCAAGCTTGCTAGGTCTTTAAAAGTTTTTCAGTTTTTCGATAGCATTTCCAAGTTCAACTGTTGTGAATCCTTCTTCTTTCTGCTCATCTCTCTTTCTCTGTGCGTGTGTGTATTATATTTTGTACGTCTATTCATTATTTTAAATTCATTCATTAGAGTTTCTTCGGTGTTACTATTTATACATTTCTTTACATATTTATTTCATTGTTTTTTTTCCTATTTACAACATGTTCAAAAAGTAGTTATCCTAAATTGGAATATTGCATATTCGATGGAAATGTTGAGAGCGGAAATCATTAAAATAAACATAACATGAGCGAGAACTATGTAGTTTTTTTAATATATACATAGATTGACGATAAGAATAATAACGAAAGGTAAATTTTGGGACTGGTTGAATGAATAGAAGTAAAGACCTTGTCTCGGAAATATTAGTTGATGATATAATTTTGTTGGCCATGTTTATTTTATTGAACAGAATCGCCTACTTATTCCTCTGCCACAGAACGACTTTTTCATCCTACGAGCTGCTTAACCGATAACAAATCTTCGTCCTTATTTGTCCATAGCTGGAACTTCTTTGAAAACAGTGACTTACTTGTATAATCTAATGAAGTATCCAATTTTAAGAATTCAACAATTTTAAACTGTATTCTGCTTAGTGTGTTTAATCTTAGTACTAATTTTAACTTGCCCCCTTTACCACTACGGTCAGTTTAAAAGAAGTGTTTCTGACACTATACAACTTGTATTTTAAAATTCTTATATGTAATAAGCAATGATATTCAGTTACTTTTGATAATTGCAATGTTTTCTAATATGCGTTTTTGTTACAAGTGTAGTTAGAAATATTACATTAGCTTTAATGAAATCAATCGACAATGAAATATTGCCAACTTCTTCTCTGTGACATGGCCCGGCTATTTCCATTATTAACACTGTCTAAGATTCATTGCAATACATCAAATTTTAATAAATGAAAAACTCTAAGTATTCTTTATTAAAAGAAATAATGAATCAGGTGCTTCATTAACAAACTTATTTATTTCCTCATCTGAGAAAAATGAAGTGTAATGTTACGCTTCGCAAATATAATAATTTTGTTATCATATTTTTAAATTATTTATTTTAATTTAAGTGCACTTCAATTTTAAATACCAAAATTATTATTATTAAGACATCGTTTGTGTTACAAATATTCGAATGAAAAATCTTTTTACTTCGTCACGTACGGTCAGATCATTCCTAGAATTTCTACATCTTGGCCAATTTTTAGAATTTTCAGTAATATTCCACTCACTTACATTTAATATTATTTCTGTTTTATCTAATTTCTAAATGCAATTGGAAATTAAAATATTGATCCTTGTTCACACAGAATACATATTACTCTGTACGACTATCTACTAATTATATGCAATAAATGGCACCTTTTAATTTATGCTAATTTATGGCGCGCAAATCTGACCAGTGCAATTGCCCTATTCTTTTAAAAGGCCCAACCTATAAGAAATCAAGTCGGTAAAGAACGTA
The DNA here is from genome assembly GCA_031893035.1 of Dermolepida albohirtum. Classification (NCBI taxonomy): domain Eukaryota; kingdom Metazoa; phylum Arthropoda; class Insecta; order Coleoptera; family Scarabaeidae; genus Dermolepida; species Dermolepida albohirtum. The sequence continues at coordinate 85,750 of JAVIWB010000103.1, read as the reverse complement.
TTTATTCTGCGAATGAAGTTGTACCCGTACATGTAGTGCTCCATCTATTTATTTCGCATTCACGAAATATGTATAACATCCTGAGCAAGGACATACACACGCAAGTACGTCACCTACCGTTCGACACTTACTTTTATTCTAATCCTTATATATTTTACTCCACAACTCTTTAATTTCAATTATTTCATTGCAGCTTTTGCGATTATCTAAATTTTGCTTTGGGGTATTGCTCGATTAATGATTTTATTTAATAAATTCAAGCTTTACGAATTCGTTGTGTTTAAATTAGTAAATAAAATTTTAAGGGCAGTTTTGTTGTTTTAGTTCCACTAATAATCTTTTCTCAGCCTGGCACATGTCTTGGACCTCTGATGCATCATCATAAACCAAAGTATTATTAATTATTAACTCCTTCAACTTCTTCTCTTATTTGATTTTATTGTCGCGCTCGAGCTGATCAGAAACCCGATTAATCCGGTAGCGCTCGAAATAAATTCAGTTGGTACAAATTAGTGGTATTCAGTATTTCAGGACGCTTACACAAAATAACAAAATATTTATTTAAAGTGAATTGTGTCTTGCCATAAAATAACTAATAGTTGTCGATTGGAATAAATTGAACTCAGGTTGGCTAAAATGAATTTACAATTTTTTTAAGTCGGCGTATTGTAAACTACAATTTATGAAATCAAAACAGTTAAATACTACACTACTCAAAACAATTAGGGGATATTTGGAAAAATGGTAATAGAATAAATGAATAAAGAATTTATAAATAAGAAACCGAACGCATTGACACATTTGAACTTATTTGTGCACATCGTAAAGCTACTAAGGTACTAGAATGAATAAATATAAATAATAATAAATAAATAAATAAATGAATACACAATCATGAGGTTTTATAAGAAGTTTTGTCGATAAAATGACGAAAAATCTATTGTTAATAAAGTGTATGATCTTCACGAACGGCACTAAAGGTCTGACACCTCATCGGTGTTAATTGAATCAGGATATTAAAAAAATCTTGTGGAATATTATTTCATTCCTCTATTAGAACAATTTGAAGTTCCTGAATTGTACGCGGTGGCATATTTATTGCTGTAACACATCTTCCTAAGACATCCCAAACATGTTCGATAGGATTCCCATCAGGGGAATTTGCTGGCCAGTCCATTCTATTGATTCCCAATTGCTCAATCCAATTGCTCACGATGTTTGCTCGATGTGAACGGGCATTGTCATCTATTAAAGTGAATCTTTCACGGAAGAACGTTGTGTATCAAAATTTCATCCAGATACCTCTGAGCAGTAAGGTTGCCATTCTGTATCATATAAAGGTCTGTATCACGTCCTGCGCTTATACCAGCCCATACCATTACACTCCTACCTACATATCGCGGCCTTTCTCGAACGAATTGACTGAGTACGCATTCCGGGTTCACGTTAAATTAAAATACGCCTACAGAAACGCGAAATCTCCCCTTGGCAAACGGCAAAAATTTCAGCAACAGCTTGCTGTCAGTGTACCTTCCAATTAACCTATGGCTCTCCAAGCCTGTGTATGAGATAAATCGTGTTAAATTTCCATTATTACCCGTAATTACAGTTAAAAAATTAGCTGTGATACAGAAAATAGTAAATTCTAACTGTAGTCGAGATCGTTCGCATACGCGCTTTTATACCCTCAAGTAATGGTGGTTCGCGCAGGCGCTGCACCGAAGCGCTGTGCAAGTTGAAACCTTTCAATGCATTCTGTTTCTTGTTTAAAAACATTATAGTTGCAATATATAAATATATACGTATCTTGTTTATTTATTTTATTATTATTTTTCAAATATTCTCTAATTGTTTTGAGTAGTGTATATTATATAATTAAATAATGTGAATATATATTATAATTATCATTTGATGTTTGAATTTTGAATTTGTTCCAATTAGCTTTTAATACTACTCGACCAAAAAGTGGTAGCTATGTAAATCAGCTATTTATTAATAAAATTTTGCTCTTTACAAAAAATGTACAATCTATGCGTGCAGACTTTTTCCAGCATTCGCACATGTAGAGCACTCGCCCACTTCGCACGCTCCTGCTTTAAACCTGAGCTTGTGTTGAAAATGTGTGTGCGCGCATAGTTCGCAAATAACCATTTAAAATTGTAATATTATTAACAGTATTGATTTAATATATGAAAAGGTGGCAGAATGATGAATTGAGACATGAGAAAATGTTGACCCCTTACAAAAATTAAAAGAGTCAAGTTGTAAAATCGCTCAATTTAAAATATGGGAATATTCTGTTAATGGACCGTAAATGTGACAGACGTAGGTTAATCAGCGCCGATGAAGATCAATATACTAAAATGATGTCCCTTAGAAAATGTCAAGGGACAGTAGTGGAATGACTTGAATTTGCAGTACAATAATTTTGCAAACCAAATTAATACAAAATGTTAACTTATCGTTATTTGAAATATGTAATATAAATAATAGAAGCTACAAATTTAATACTTTTGTTAATGAAAATATATAGGATCAAATATTTAAAACGGTGAAATTAATCTTATGAGCGGCAATGTATGGTATGTAGACACAAATTTTTCTGAAATTCAAACTTTACAATATCTAAATTAATAATTTTGACAATAAATTCCAGCAATTATTAATTGTTTTCCGAACTTTTTTATTGAATACGTATACATTTTTATTGAATACATGTATAACTTATACATAATTCACATTATTGCATAAGGGGTTAAATTGTGGCCAATTTTTAGTCATCCAAAATAAAAATGGTTCCTGTCCACAATTATTATTAATTAATTTTAACTTCATTAAAACAAAATATTGTTCAACTCTATTTTCCCCAAGATTATTGATGTAGTTATAATATTTGTAATTAACTTATAACACATGTAATGTAGGTTTATTTGTTTTTGTAACACCGCATGTATGTATTAAAACGACCATATAAAGCTAGAAACTAGATATCGCGCTTCTTGAATGTCTTAGTGATTTATAGCAGTGTTTCATTTCATCGCGTACATTTCTATGCATTTAAGACGGCAAAATTGCAATTAAATGTACTTTGATGGAGCTAATTTGCAGAAGTATAAATACTTCAATTCATATGTATTTGTACACGTATCATTTTCTTAGATTGGAATAGTGCAAAAATTAATATTTTCATGTTTTAGTAAATAGTTTCTAATTAAATAAATGTGATATTGACTGCAATTGAGCGAAACGTAAATGTACACTTTCGAAAACAAAGGAAGGAGTCAAAATTATAATTTCAAGTATTAAATCATAAACAATGGTTTTGGTGAGATACATAGTAAGCATATTATGTCCTTTCAAAAGCAAATGTTTATAATACATAACAACTCAAAATTTCCTCAATTTTGGTTCGCTAAGAATAATACTAAATAAATAAGTAAAATAATAAAACTTCTTGACGTCGGTGATCAAAAAACATACTAGTTTTGTTCCTATAATATGAGAGTCACTTTTTAACGTTTGCGAAATAGTCTTACAAGTCTTACAAAATTACTAGACAATTTATATTAGTATCGTTATTCTTGCTCTCATGCTGTCTATTCTACTTTCTTACGTTTTCCTTCATTTATTATGAACAAATAAATGAAGTAAAATATAAGAAAATAAAATAGACAGCTCGTCAAAAAAGATTTACCTAAATTTAGTCTAACTTAAAAAAAGAAAGATAGAAAACTTTATTTAAATCATCGTGTGTATGTCCGTAAAGGTTGCTATAGAATAACTAGTTATATACACAGTCTGTCGCAGAGAGAACGGAACTTTCTTAAAATAGTAATTCTTAGTGGCGCTATATATCAAGAAAAATATGCGTCGGTAAGGTATATCTTTCACCAATGTTATGTCAAGTGACATTTGCATCATAAGAAGCAGAGGAATTGCGCGTAAAGTAACAGTGTGTATTTGGCATTGGCCAAAAATGAATTTTGAACAAAGAGCAAATATCAAGATCTGTTTTAAACTCGGTAAATTGTTTACTGAAATATTTAATTTGATGAAACAAGTTTATGGTGATGCGTGTTTGTCACGTACGAGTGTGTATGAGTAGTTTAAATGATTTAAATACGGTAGTACGTAGACACACATAACGACAAATATCATGGTGTAAAAAAATTTGTGATTACAGAAAGAAACATCGAATTCGTGCGTGAATTTATCACTAATGAGCCGAAATCCTCATTGCGATACCTAGAAATGGAATTAAATACTTCCAAAGATTAAGTTCATCTCATTTTGACATAGCATTAGGGATTAAAAAAGATTTGTGTAAAGTTTGTACCACACAAACTAACTGAATTCAACATTGTACAGACTTGATTAAAGATTCAAAAAAGGACGAAAACTTTAGATATTCCATAGCCATTTGGAGAAGTCAAAAGTGAAGACAATGTTGATTTGTTTTTTTGATATGAAAGGCATAATGTACCAACTAGTCAGTCAATGCTGTATACATATTATCTTGGTGTTATGAAGTGTCTTTTGGCGCGTATTCGTCATACGCGCTCTCAATATCGTGAAAATGGTAGCTGGCGTTTGTTACATGATAATGCACCACCTCATCGCTCGACGCTAATCACTAATTTTCTAACTGCAAATGGCATTTTAACCATCAATTCACTATATTCACCGGATTTGGCCCCGTGTGATTTCTGTCTATTCTCCAAACTACATTTGCCGATGAACGGACAGTGTTATGCTAACGTCGAAGCCATTAAAAAAGCGTCATTTGACATGTTAATTGACTGTGCAAAACGTTGTATTGAAACCTAAGGAGACTACTTTGACTAAAATAAATGATTTTTATCAAAATAGTAAGCCTTTGTGTTTATTTTAAAAAGTTCCCTTTTCTTTGGGACAGACTGTGTATGTGGAAAAGAAAATATACACTCAACAGCTAAAGATATAAGAAATATCAAAAAGCAAAAACTCACGATGGTAGATAAACGAGGTCGAATAAAAAATAAAAGTAGAAAGTGGTTGTATTAGAAATGGTTAATTCACGGAATGCTGAGAACAGGAAAAATTACGCAGGAAGTAATAAAGATGTAAACAAGAAGTTGTGAAAGTGATGCAAATAGCAAATAATGTGGGATAAGAAATGAGATGAGATTAACAGAAAAGTTATAAAAACTACTGACAAGTCTGTAAAAGTCAAAATCCTCATAATTGGTATGAAAGAGTGGAAGGAGTACTATCAAAAATTGCTGAAAGAAGACCAAAATGAATATAAACAAATAATGTAATGTGTATTCTTTAGAACCCAAATTGATATTTATTGATCTAGAGAAGGCTTACACAATGTTCCATTAATTAATATTCGTGAATATTGGTAAATATTAGAATAGGACCGATATATTAAGAGAGGTATACAATATCTATACGGATGTAAGAGCAAATATAAAGGTGTACGAAACAACTTCTTGGGAGTTTAGAATTGACAAAGGATTGAGGCAAAGCCTTTTCAAGAGGTGAACTGAAGGAAGAAGTGTAGCTGGGAATTCAGATAAAGAATGTTAGTTGCTTCTTTTATTTGAAGACAACTAAGTAATAATTACCAACGATGAAGAAGACACTTCATATATGACTAGGATATTAATAGAAGAATTTAGTTGGAGAAACTGAATAACAACACACAAAAAGCAGAATATTTACCTACAGGATTGTTTTCCGAACCACCAGCTGATGGATGGGACTACTTTGAAAGACACCGAAATCTATAAATATAAAGAAGTATTCTTTGTCGAAGCGGAACATGTGATGAAGAATATTGTGAAAATTTATGAAGACTCACAATAATTAAACTAAATCCCCTTCATTCATCGTCTAAAATCGCATTAGAAACAAAATTGACATCTATTAACAAATATTTATGGTTTCGAATGTTGGACAATTACTGAGAGGAACAGAATAAAGATTGAAGAAATTAAAATGAACTTTCCTAAACGTACTTCCGGTTGGGGCACATAACCAACGAATATATAAAAGGGGAAACAAATAGAGGGGAAACAATTACGCAAATAGTAGAACAGAAACAACTTAAGTCGTATGGGTGTGTAATGAGGATGGGAGAAGGGAAAATCCCTAAAAGAGTTAAATTATATACTTAATAGAAGAAAAATAGGAACACCTCGGACTAAATAGATACAAGAAGGAAACATGGTTGGGAAAAATTTAACACAGTACAATGCACAAAATAAGATTTTATGCAAACTGAAATACGTACCATAGGACCTCTTTAATATCTAAAATATCGATCTATAGAATATGTGTGCTTGTGTATTGGTTATTAACAGAACGGCGAGAAGAAATTACTCAAGCTGTAGAAATGAAAAGCCTCAGGAGAGTGCTAGATGTAAAAAAAATAAGAAGAGAAAATTAAAAATAACAAAAGACATGAAATCGATCAAGAAGGTGTCGAAGAACAACAAATTAATTGGTTTATCATTTAGTAAGAATGAAAGAGGAAAGACAAGTTAAGAGAATCTGGAAATCAAGATGGAAGAGATCGAGATCTATCCCAGAAAAATGTCGGAAAAAATATCAAAACCATCAATCAAAAATCAAGCACTAAACCTCAACACCATAATGGTAAAGAAGACCGATTATGGTAATTATTGATTTCTAATCATATCATCCAATTTTATATTTACATTTATTCAGTTGTTATTTTCGACCATGAAAATTTCTAACATAACATTTATATACAATTTATCAGAAAGAGACATAGCTGATGGAAATTAAATATATAAAAATAAAGCTTGTACATTTCAGGAATTATTAATCTAGAACCCATGCATCTAAACAAAAGTTGCAAAAGACTGAAGACACAGTTACTACACATGATCTTGTGGTTTAATGTGAAAAATTAATTTTTCTTTGGTCGCCCTTAATCATTGAACAAAAAAAACAAAAACAATGTCATGTTTGTCATTACATTACCAATCTTAAAATTCGTCTCTATACAGAATATATTAGAAGACACCATGATTTAGGTAGATCTTAGTTAATATTTAATTAGCAAAACATTTTACGAAAATTCGAATGCACACCATAGGACCCCTATAATAACTAAAATATCGATCTATGGAATATGGAATATGTTTGTGTATTGGTTATTAACAGAACAGTGAGAAGAAATTATTGAAGCTGTAAAAATGAGAAACCCCAGGAGACCGCTGATGTAAAAAAAAACGAGAAGAGAAATTTAAGAATAACAAAAGAGATGAAATCGGCTAAGAAGCTTTCGAAGAACAAAAAATGAATTAATTCATCATATAATGAGAATAAAAGAAGAAAGGCAAGTTAAGAGAATTTGGATATCATTCAGACTAAAACCTATAAAACCTATAAAAATAAAGTTCATACATTTCAGAAATTATTAAAATTTAAATTATTAAACACCGCCTAACGCTGATAGAGAGTGGACTTCGCTACTCTTCCATTAAATTTTTTAATAGTTTACCGGAATCATTAAAAGAAATTAAGATATTCTTAATATTTAAAAAAAGAGTTCGTGATTTCTTAATTGATTTAGAACCATACAGTATATTTGAATACATAAATCGTGGTTCTCTACAGCAAGAATATGATGTATAAGAATATGTTTTAACACATATGTAATATATTGTATCTGTCATGACGTTTGCAATTTCTTTTCTTTCTTTGTACAATTAATTGCAATAAAGCTATTATTATTATTATTATTAACGTAGAAACCATACATCGAAAAAAAAGTTGTAAAAGGTTGAAGACGCAGTTATACATGATCTTGTGGTTTAATATGAAAAATTAATTTTTCTTTGGTCGCTCTTAATCATTGAACAAAAATAACAAAAACAATGTTATGTTTGTATTTACATTTCCAACCTTAAAATTCGTCTCTATTACAGAATATATTAGCAAGCACCATGATTTTGATAGAATTTAGTTAATATTTAATTAGCAATCGAATACAATATCAAACGTCAATTATTTCTATTATTTTTCTTCGTACATACCAAACGTCGGAATAATATTATTTTAAAATAATTACTTACCGTAAGAAAGAGACTAGAAAAGCTACATAGTAGACATATCGATAGCCGCTTCAGATATCGTGATAAATTTCGCATTTTTGTGCGACCCTGAAAAGAAAAACATTTTTCGATTACAAAGTGAATAGTTTGGCACAAGATTCGATTGAAAAATATTTATTATCGAACCAACTAACGAGAACAGAAACGTTACTATTCCCAAGAACTAAATATTACCACATACATGCATTCATGCGTTACTAAATATATGAACTTGTAAAACATGTGAAATCGAACATCATTCAATTATTTAAATGAAATTCCTAGCCTGACTCAAATGCAATACCAAAGTATCTACAGTGAATGAACTCCTATACTTAATCAGTTAGTTAAATATGTTTAAGGTTTAAATTTAATGTTAACTCGATTAAAAAAAATGAATGTGAGTGGTACCGACGCTATAAATTAAGTAATCTTGTAATTGTCTTTAAGAGTTTTCTATACGTCGCTCAAATTTTTCCTCGCAAAACAATTATGTCAAGTATATATGGAGTTATTGTAAAAACATTGCCTGCTTTTACAAAATTTGGATATTACTAATTTGTTCAAATTATAAAAATATCCTACATGTACTTTAAACAAAAATAATGTTTTAATTTCTATATATTTTAAGAGTATGAATAAGTATTTGGAAGTGTTAATCAACTAGTTGTCTTTTAAATACAATTATGTTTATTGGTTCAGTTAAGTACACAATAATAATAGAAATAATAATAATAGAAAACGAATTACATTTGCTACTTATATGCCGAACATGTTAAATTCGATCACTAAGGTTGATATATAACCCCTTTCCACATTAATTTTCGTAATTCTGTATACGTATTTTGACAACTAAGTTGTCATTATCAGCAGATAAATTAAGCAGTGTTGGACCTGGAGAACTACGGCAATAAATATCTGTACGAAACAATTAATCCCGCACACGATCCGTATCGCTGAAAGCCAAGACGCATTATATTTTATGACTCACTGCGGTAATTTCTGGAATAATCCGCACCGTCATAAATACGATTATTTTTGAGATAATATTGCAAAATAATAAGCAAAAAGCTTGCAAAACTTACCTGATCTCACCCCAAAGAGTTTTGTGTACATAAATATGCAGTAGTTTTCAGATAAACTTGTTAATAAATCGATTGTTAACATAGTGATATCATTCGGCGACATCAACGCACGAGCAGTTTAAGAGATATGCAGGTCGTAAGCGGATAACAGCTCACGCCGACGATGAGTGTATAAAATTGCCGAGTAAACGAAATAAGAGACTGACAGCACCTGAAATCGTCGCAGAAATGATGCGCGATCGTGCAAGAAAAATTTCTGTTTCTACGGTTAAAAAAAGATTAAAAGCTGCAAACCTTTACGACCGCATTGCTGTAAGAAAACCCTTACTTCGATGGGTGGACAGGCAAAAAGGACAATAGTGGCCACAGAAGTTGGAAACTTGATGACTGGAAAAGGGTCTTATGGACTGATGAATTAAAGTCTGAAGTATTTGGACAATCAAGGTGTGCTTTTGTAAGAAGAGCGAGTAGTAGAATGCTGCGGGATTGTATAGTACCAACCGTCAAACAAGGAAGAAGTTCTGTGCTTGTTTGGGGTTGTTTTTGCTACGCCAGCATAGAGAACTTGAAAGGAGAGTTAGTTATAAATATTGCAAGGAAATGCAATACTATCGGGGCTACGTTTAATCGGCGAAAATTTTGTATTTATGCAGGACAACGACCCCAAACATTCAGCAGAAATATGTAAAAGTTTCTTAAATAGTGAGCAAAACAATAGTACCTTACAAATAATGACATGGCCACCACAAAGCCCCGACCTAAACCCCATAGGATTGTTATGTGATGAATTAGACAGGAGAGTCCGGAAAGTATGTCCTACCTCAACAAATCACTTGTGAAACATTGCAAGAAGAATGAAATAGTATAATAGTGTCCTTGAAAAATACGTGAAATAGATGGCTCGAATTGTACGGACTGTTCTTCGTCCAAAACGGGGTTTCTTCGGTGAGCGGAATGTTTAAGATATCTTTGTTTACTTAACGTTAGAATTACTTTAATTTTTATTATTATATAATACTTTATAAACAATAATGCAACAAAAATTCTAACTTTTGACATAAATTAGTTTAACTGTTTTGCCTTTTTTTTAAAATTAATTAACTCTTCGAACTAGTATGGACGGTAGTGGACATAAAACATCCAAAACACGTATATACTCCGAAAATTATTAAAAAAATAGATTATTGTCAAATAAAATTACGCGAAGTAGCAGAAACTCTATACAATTCATATAGATAGTAGTTTTGATTGTGCATTAGTCAATTTCGCAGAAGATCGTGTATGAAAAAATTATATGCAAGACGGGACCGTGGACTGAAAACACGAACGAGAACGTATTCCAGTCCTCAATGAAGCGAAGTTAAGACGTCATTAGAAAAGCTTTTCGCGTCGAATGGTAACGGTTTATGAAACTTGGATCCACAATTATACAACTGCAATGAAGCATCAATCGAAACAAGGGGTTGAGTTTGTAGCAAAGTGTTCTGAAGAAGGCAAGGACCGTACACTAGGCAGGAAAGATTATGGCTGCTGTCTTTTGGGACTGCAGTGACATTCCACTTATCGATTTTTTTTGAAAAAGGTAAAATGATAACAGACGAATATCATTCACTACTTTTAACAGCACCGTATGATGCAATGAAATGCAAAAAAGTCCACTTAGAGAACAAATGAGTGCCTTTTCTCAAGATAATGTTAACATTTTGAGTGTTTTAATGACAAAAATTCGTGAATGACACACTGGTTCCGCATCCCAAAAACTTCGACTTCTGCTAAGAAATTTGCAAGGAAGAAACATATGAGGAGGTAATAAATGAAACCAATGAAAGTTCGATAAAGCTATCTATTTGGAAGAAGAGAAATTTGAATATCAGTGCACTAAATATAGTAAGTTACAAGGCGAATACTTTGAAATATAAAACAATATTTGTTAAAAGTTTGCAAATTATTATGATGCTGGCTCGTAGTTCTTGAAAATCTTAGCAAAATTTCCAACTTGCTTGTGATCCTGAACATATTTAATCATAATGCTTTTAGTTTATATACCTTTTCTATATCTACGAATGAAAAGAAAAATATAGATAATTTAGCTATTTATTCAAAACAATAATGTAATTTTAAATATGTTGAACTTGATTAAATATTGTAATGATTTTCTTTTTTAATATAGTTATGGTAACAAAATAAAACAGAAATTTAAGGGTTGTTTTCTATCAGCTTTGAGCTTGAATAGACTATTAAAATTGGGGTATGCGAGTTGCTGATATTTCTTTGCATGTCTGAGTTTTTACTACAATTAAATATCAATATTTCTTTAATAATTCAATGTTAGTAAATAATTTGTAAAATGTTTCTTTAAAACAATAGATTTCAGCGTTGCTATTTCAAACAAGAAATGCAACATTACTTTAAAACAAATAACATTTTTCTTAATGTGGAGTATCGTCATTCGCGACAGTGACGACAAATCAGTCCAAACATTACGACCTCGCTTAATATGTAGATGGTTATACGTCCGTGTCTCGGCATGCTTCGGGTAACATTTCTAGATCATTTAGTGGAATAAGCAGACAATGTATGTTAATGTTACACATTTAATGTTGTCTGCGTCCGTAATCTGCGTTCATTATGCTCAGACATGGGAGAAAATTTATCATATTCTCGTGAACGTATCTAGCGTGCTTGATTAATAATAATTCCCACAGAAGAATAAGTGATTTTAAGGCGTTACTGTGAATATTTATTGGTCTGTGAATAATTACTACGACACGTACACATACGTTTTCACATTGTAAAATAACTAGTTTGTATGGATTCCAATAGTTAACGGTATCAATTTTAAATGGTAGAATCATGTTTGTTATACAAACTCTTTAAATAGGATAAAATATATACGTTTGTGTACTTTGGATATAATTTTAAATTAGCACCTTTAAAAACTAATGAATTTCAAAAATTTATAAGTTTAATGCTATACCAGCACATAATGTCTCGGTACTTTAAGAATATTTACATGTCCACGCTAAGATGTATTTCAAATTATGTTTGATTATTATGTCAGAATACCATTAGTACAACTTTTAATTTGGTAAAATAAACATTTTTAAAACTGCGTTCTTTTGTCCACGTACATCAAGCAGCGAAGAGGATTATACATACATATGAGTTTGGTAAATGAGAATGTATGAGAAAAAAGCTCTCATAATAAGTATAGGTAACATAAATACATAAATTTTCTATATTTAAAATTTTTTATTCTCAATGAACGAAATAATTTATTTAATACGAATTTTTTTTTGTTTGCAGTGGGTGTTCAACTAGGTTATGAGATTTTTTGGCTTGTTACGACCACGGAAGAGACATCACGTGTAAAGTATTCCAGGGTTTCGTTACTAACCCTTGCTTGCAGTAAAAATGGAAACAGTGTTGACTATTTTTTTGACACTGAAGGTTACCAGGAAAGGTACTGACCACCTCTAAGCTGAGAAAAGATTTTTTAAAAATTTTACTGCTAGGAAAGAGATTCGAAGCGTTAACTTTTCCAGATAAATATTTGAAGTCCAGCACTGTTACTATATGCGTTATCCCGGCGTAAATTGTTTCTATTTTTTCTAGGATTGAAGCAAATGGACAATCACAGCAAAACTATTTCAAAAAAAAATTATTGCGGATTTTGAGGCTAATATAGGACAGTTTTGATGTTTTTGCTTATCTGCGAATTTGTACATATATTTAAATGCATACAATAATCTCGAGGGAATACATTTGAATGTAGGTACAAATTTGTTTCATTTTACGAGCATACTCTACTTTAACTAAAAGTTTGGGAGACTATCAGACTTTGATGAAGATCTCGTCATCGTTTTAATTTATGGTGATTTATACCATTCAATTCCAGAATTGGTAATTATTATAATAAATCATAATCGTGAATTAATGTTCAAAAATTGGATGTTTAATTGCCGTATGTATACCTTCATGTTAAAAACAAAAACAATAAAGAACGGCTTAACCTAACAAAAAGAAAACTACCCGGGCAAAAGCTGATAGACATCGCACAATCTAACGATGTGCATCTGAGATTTATTTTCAACATCTTCGTCGGCTTGACGTCGCGATTTAAGAAAAGGACCGGAAGTGCATTGCCAAGTCATTTTTCAACATGTGGGCGTTCGTTCTCATACTGATAACATTATAAAAGCAGCTGTTTTTTCTTTCGCTCTTCATCAAACAATCTTAGAGAAATCTTCTTCAATAACGATGTCGCTCTTCAAAATTGGCCTCCAAATTAAAAACCATTAAGTTTCGTCGGGCATGGAACCGAAAAATTGCCAGATCATTGGGACGTGATCGCAAAATATGTAGATGAATATATTCTTGATTTATTCATGCACTTTTTTGCTTAAAAAAATTAATAAATTTTAAGTTCAATCAAAATTTTACAAACTAACATGCAATCTAATAATTCGACAAATAATCAAAAGTATATTTACCGAAATGAAATCTAAATTTCTAACTGATTGGAACCGAAGTATATTTAAAAGCATAATTTGTTCTATGACTTGTTGCTGTTTGCTTGACAACAATACCGAGACTAAAAGAAAAAAAATTAATTTTGTTCAATATTAAATTTTCCAAAAAATAGGGCTTTCGAAGTCAGTGGTTCAAATTGAAGTCGTTCCATACAGTAATTACGAGTAAATAAATAATTTGTTTTTAATCGATGTATGTATATATATATATATCGATTAAAAACAAATTATTTATTTACTCGTGCTGAGATTATTTATGTATATATATATATATATATATATATATATATATATATATATATATATACATATATATATATATATATATATATATATATATATATATATATATGTATACCGAGTGTCCCATGACATGATTACCACTGCTTAACGATGTATTTCTGAAGCAATTTTAAGTTAAAAATATCTAATAAACATATGCCCAAGAATACTATCGTAACTGTACTACAAACATTCGTAGTTTTAGATAACCCTATTAATCCAGGTACTATGTACCGCAGAAAAAAATCTCAATGAAAATCATTTAAAAAGAAGTCTCGTTATTGAATTAGTTGTTCAAAATGTCTACCTACATATTTATTGTATACATAGTCTAGTTTTTCTTAGAATTGAAGAGGTGGTTCTGCTAACGGTCTAGCAACCAGTTTTTCTCCGTTTTTAAACTATCCTGTATAAAGCGAAAATACTAAGGAGACTTAAGTCAGAAGACCTTGGTGGCTAAGCAACTGTCGAACCTTTTCCAATCCACCGGTTCGTATAATTTTGATTAAAAAAATATATTACTTTTCTACAAAAGTATGGAGTTGGGCTGTATCCATAATCGTCGTCTTACATTGAGGAGAACGTCATCTAGTAATATTGTAAGGCCATATTCCAGGAAACGTAAATAACTAACTGTCGTGAGACATTCTTCAATATTTTCCGACAAAATCCTCGATTTTTCACTAACCAGCGACTAAATTTAAGTCTTGATACATAGTCGTCAGGTTTTAAAGCTTGTACAGGTAAGTTATTGTACGGGTGCAAACCGAAATTATGCAAGTTCTCCATCCTTTCATGCGCACACTAGTAGAAGGTTAAGTCTTAATCATATTAAATGTTGCTTCTTCATATGCAGGATCTTGTTGCACCAGACGTTCAGAAGTAGCTGCAAGTTTCTCGTAAACATGGATGGATATTGCTAAAAGCAATTCTACAAGGTACTTTACAAGTAGAAAGTCGTTGACGACATTCATCAACTGCCGCTCGTCCATTTGCATTATACAATCTTTAACAAAATGAATATCGGCGGATTTTTCATACGAAAGAATTACAACATACTTTTGAGAGTGTTTTAATGTAACGCTCTAAATTAAATTAGTCGATGTTTACTGTCACAATGAATATTAGCGGATGAATCACAGTCACCACTTTTTAATAACAACGAAATCAATAGTGGTACGTAATACCTGTGTTAATATTATCTAAAATTTCAAATGCTTGTAGCTCAGTTATGATAGAGTCTCGGGCATATGTTCATTAGACATTTTTAAATTGGTCTCTTTTAAATTGCTTGGTGTGTTTCCCGAAGGTAAAATCGACTGCCATTTTCTCGTGCACCGACAAAATATCGAATTCTTGACTGCGAATAGAGCGCATGTCAGCGCTTTGTTATTAAAGAAAATTTGTAGTGGTGAAATTGATTCTCTTCGTGTTGGTTTTCATGTGCCGCACTTATGGTCTAAAAACGTTTCTACATTCTATATCAAGTGCAAGAACTACCACTATGATGAAGGTGCCCTCCTTACTCATACTTTTGTAAATGCCAATAAACTTTATGACATTTTCTTTTTCCCCGGTTGTTTTACGAAATGGCTTTTTTTGTTTATTTATAAACATTATATATGAAACGGCCTCTTCTCTAATTATAAACAAGTAGAACGTACTTTCTTTTGTGTAATGTGATGTGTTCACTTCATTTCATTTTATTTTAATTTTATTTGTTACACTTGATATTGGGTCTGGGAAAAAGTTCGTGGCGTTTTTCCCGATAGATGGCATTGGTTGCCGATAACTAAAGAACAACAAGTCACAGCGACACCACCGACGGCTCGTTTTTTAGATGACCTTCCGAACGTTAGTTTGAGCGTAGAAACATTGTAATCGGTGCAGTGGTTGGAAAGTTATTCGCACTTGAAAATGGAGAAGAATAATGAGAAATTTCGCTATATTCTGCAATATTATTATGATAAGGGGAAGAACGCTGCGCAGGCCTGTGATAAAATTTGTGCTGTGTACGGTGAAGGTACTTTATCGAAATCTGTTGCGCGGAAGTGGTTCGCTCGCTTTCGTTCTGGAAATTTCAATGTGAAAGATGAGTCACGCTCCGGTCGTCCAATCACTGAAAAATCTGATGAAATTCTTGAAAAAGTCCAACAAGATAAGCATATCAGCAGTGTCGATATTGGCATGGAGCTAGGCATTGACCACAAAACTGTTTTGAACCATTTACACAAAGCTGGTTACAAAAAAAAGCTTGACGTATGGGTTCCTCATGAGTTGAGCGTGAAAAACATGATGGACCGAATTAACATCTGCGATGCGCTGCTGAAACGGAATGAAATCGAGCCGTTTCTGAAACGTTTAATAACCGGAGATGAAAAATGGATTACGTACGATAATCGGAAGCGTAAAAGATCGTGGATAATAGCCGTCACAAGCGTTCGCTAAGCCAACATTGACGCCAAAAAAAGTGATGCTGTGTGTATGGTGGGACTGGAGGGGAATCGTCATCTACGAGCTACTTCCAACTGGTCAGACGATTGATTCTCAACTCTACTGTGCACAACTAGAGAGATTACGCCAGGCGATTGAAAGAAAACGGCCCGAATTGATTAATAGGAAAGGTGTTGTCTTCCATCATGACAACGCCCGACCACACACTTCTTTGATGACCCGTCAAAAATTGAGAGAGTTTGGTTGGGAAGTTTTGATGCACCCACCTTACAGTCCGGATATAGCACCCTCTGACTATCATCTGTTTCGATCTCTGCAGAACTCTCTCAATGGAATTAAGTTGGTTTCAAAAGAAGCCTGTGAAAACTACTTGATTCAGTTTTTCGACCAGAAACCACAGAAGTTTTTCACCGATGGGATCATGGATCTACCAAAAAAATGGCGAAACATTGTCGATAATAATGGAGCATATTCGGTTTAAATGAATTCGTCCACGCGCCATGCGGGGACCAGTTGAATTTTACTGAAAAAACGCCACGAACTTTTTCCCACACCCAATATTACTTAGATTATCCGTGGAGCTAGGCGCCAACGATTATAGTAGACGTAACTAAGGAGAAACATATTCATTTTCACGCCTAAGTTCTCTTCAAGGCGACTCTTTATGACACAAATAACATTGAGCGACAGAAATATAGGAAACTTCCAAAAAAGCACCATGCAAGACTGCAAGTTCCAAATTAAATTTTGACTGAACTTTTTCCGTCCATATATAAACAAATGTATATACTATAAATATAAAAATGTCGTGCTGGAGTCCAAAAAATTTTAAATAGGTTGCTAATGAAATTGGCAAAGAATATGGATGAGTACTTATGATACATGGAAACGTAATGCTTAATAAAATTAACAATAAAATAAATAGTTAAATATTAAGAAATGCGAAGACTCCATCATATTGGTTTGTGCCATTTATTAATATGTGTATATTAGGTCGATGTATAAATTTATAGCGTTTTCTACTTCTGAGGTAAGGGTGCCTAGTAAAAAATAGTTTTGTATACGTTAAAGTTATTTTAATGTCGCATTATTGTTAAACTAAATAGTTCTGGAATTCGTGCAGACTGTTGCACTTAATTACTGACAAACGATGGAATACCGACTAGAACAAAGCGAGCACTTCCAATATATTTTTTGTTCGACTTCAACAGAGGATAAAGTAGAGCATGGGAATGATTTTTTCGATTAAAAAAACCATTTTTGATATAAAAGACTTCTTTACTTTTAGACCACCCCTATTTCTTCAGTTATGGAAACCACAAATTACGAGATCAATCGAAGGTAAAAATGGAAGAGAATATATTCTCGAGTAATTGAAGTATTTTGTTTATTAAAAAAATGAATAAATTTCGAGTTAAATAAAAACGTTACAAATTTATGCATCTGCCTAATATAACTCTGTTATTGTGTTTGTAATAAATAAATGTGTGTTTTTAGTCGGATTATTTATTGGACAAATATATTTTCTTGTTGTATTGAACACGATTTTTCACAATTTTCTTCGAACAATGTTACTTACGGAACGTCAATGTAGCTAGGACATCTATTTTTGTAATTTTGTCTACGTTTAAAAATTCTGTGAACCTTGGTCTAGAAAATTTTTCGATATTTCTTTGTGAGTTATCCTAATTATGGTTTGAAATTATCAAGAGGGATAGAGATCATTTATGTATGTATCATATTAAGTAGCGTAACAAATCAAAAACATGTTTATTATTAGTTACAAGTACACGTAAAAAATAAACGTATATTTTCTTGATAAATCGTATATGGGAAAAATTTCAATAAAAGATAAATATAAACGACACAGATATAAGAGATTGTTTATAATATATTTCAAACAAGCTAAAATTTATTAGCTAATTCTATTTACTTTGCATAGAAAGGAAACTTAACATCTGATTTGCGCACAACTCAGGTGTGGGGGTTCCACAGGACCACATGTCAGTACCCACTTTGTTAGGCAATTACACATACCACGTGTTGTAAGGCGAGCATCAGCGTTGCGTGTGGCTTGTCCATGCGGCGATTCACATGACCGCTATTGTGAAGCTGCCCTCCGGGTCCCCTTGGTTATTGACACCGGGCTGGACCGGGTCCGTACGATGCTTGGTTGCACACATACTCACACATACGTACTGTATACATATGTCGGCAAATACTGTTATTTTAATTAGTACCATACTCTCTCTGAAAACGGCCCTACTACAACTTACTACTGATCATTTTCAATGTCGTGGATTTTTTATTATTCGCTGATAATAAATTTAAAGCCAAATATCTTTTATAAAAGATATCCATGTTGTTATGCATTGTGTTATCATTTGAAATTAGAAAAATGATCCATAAATATTTAAACGAATTTCAAAATAATTTAAAATTTGATAAAGAATAGAATAATTGAATAAGTGACGTAAATTAAATACTTGGGAACAACATTAACAAGTAATGCAAGGACAGATAAAGTGGTAGAATATCAAACGGCAAAAGCAGATCGTATTGCGGGTTGTACGAACGACCTCATATGGAAAAATAAATATCTTACACAGGAAGGAATGTTTCACGCAATAACAGCCAAGTCATATACAAAGATTATTCAAAATACAAGATAAATATCGGAAATGAACATATTAAGACTAAAACTAGAGAAAACAAGAGATACAAATACTAATATTTTGAAACATAATGGATACAAACGAATAATTCATTGATAGGAAATTTTGGAATGATCTGTGGCAAGAGATAACAAACCAAATACGAAAAGAGGCGTAGATCGTCTGAAGAGCAGATGGCGTGATAGAATGTAAACATTGTTATCTAACGGGATAAAGTCCTAATTTAAGTTGAAGAAGCATAATATTCATCCATTATCAGAAAAACATGTTTATCGTGCTGAAGTTCACGAACGAACAACGTTTGAAAATTACTACCGCAATTCTGAGTCAATGTCGCAAATTTAAGAGCGCTTACTCCAATTCTCAGTCGTAATAATTGTCCCACCAGACAGGCTGGGCTTGTTATAGTGGATAAATTTCATTCAAAATACTCACTATTAGATGTTCCTGTGACAGTGAGACAATACACCGGTCGAAGTACCGATAATATCGCAGCCGTAAGTGCTTCAATTCAAAGTTAGACAAATCAATCGATTCCACGCCGTTCACAAGAATTGGGAATATTTTAAACCACATTGTGGCGAATTTTGCGTAAAGATCTTGGCTTACCCCCTCACAAGATCAAATTAACTCAATAACTGAAGCCTCTTGATCATTTGAAGCGCTGAAACTTTTCCGATTGGGCTCTGCTAGAAACATAAAATTCCAAATACTAATATTTTGAAACATAACAGATACAAACGAATGATTCGTTGATAGAAAATATTGAAATGACCTTTGGTAATAGATAGCAAACCAAATACGAAAAGAGGAATGGATCGTCTGAAGAGCAAATATGATAAAATGTAAACATAGCTATCTAACGGGACTAAGTCCTAATTTAAGTTGAAGAAGAAGAAAGCACGTGATGCCGTTGGATTTATTTTTATGGGGTTACTTTAAGTCATTCCATAGTTAAATTTAGCAAGTGTACTGCACCTGGAATGAATTTCAGCTTGGGCTCCAGAATAATTGAGATATTGGTACCTCAATTATTTTGTGTTTTATTTAAATACAAAATTGTTATGTCCTTATTGAAAACTCCTTTATTTCGAATTTGTAAATGCAAGAGTTCTAGCGAAAACTTCGAATTTCCAAGGCTACAGAAATCGAAAAGCGACCTGGTAACATGAGCAAGAAAGACGATGTGCAACACACATCGGCAACAGTACATTAGACCACTAGCAAGTCCTTCCACCTATTGATGTGATGGACACAATTTTAATTGACTACACTTCCCACATTATACTCCATATTTCAGCGTCAGTTATAAACGAGATGGCTACTACCTTGCACTTCAATTCTGGGGACCGAGCTCTGCTGATCTCACACCTTGTAATTTTTTCTATGAAGATTTAGCAAAAATGCAGTTTACATACTATCTATTGCAGCCTAAGGGAAACATATTGCATCTATCTATAAATTTTAATGTATGTATCATTACAGTATCCAAATATAACACGTAATTTCAGAAAATACAATGCTTTGAAATCGTGTCCACTTATTTAAATTACTCTGTACATAAAACTGTATGGCTTGCATATATTCACGTTATTTTGTCCATCAGATAGTTTTTAAAATGGTGGTTAAGTATTTTTAATATTTTTCAAAATATCACTTAATATCATTAGTTACCTTGTGCTATCTACAACATCTATTTTTTTTCGCTTAAAATAAAACGTAATCATTTTTTATGTTAGTTTAAGCTTGTTCTTTGACTTACCTTAAAAGTTCTTATATAGTTATAGCTCTTTATTGTAAAGTATTTTTAAATAAGAACGGTATGATTTGACAATGAAATAAAATAAAAGCTATGTCAGATGCACACAAATTTGTTTATATTGTTTTGAGACAGTTTATTACAGTATGTTCTATGAATTAGCTGTCCATCCTGAATTCGTGCACACGAACCAATTCGACGAACATGAACTTCTATAACATAAAATTGTGCTATAATTTGTTCCTGATGTCACAATTCTAATGCTTGAAGAGTTCGTGGTTTTCTTTGCATACACAGTAGACTTAAATAGTTTCACACCAAGTAATCTAAAAGAGCTAAAGCACAGCTTTTTGGGGGCGAATTAACAAACTTGCATTTCCCGAAATTCAACTTTCACCAACTGTTCTAGTAATACGTTGATAGTAGCATTAGCAGTGGCATATGGCATTTTATGCCATTGGAAAGACATGTCCTCCAAATCAGTTTCATCTGAATTCGTCCACAAAACAAAATTCGTCAATATAATTTCATATTTATCACCAGTAATTGTAATTCGATCTCTTACAAAGCTTTGGAAAAAATCTGGTGAAGTCACCATGCTATATACCATATTATACAGTGACCTCTTCCGGGTGCAAAGGCCTTTTGTGAGCTTCTTATGTATTGTTTTCACACAAAAAATTACAATTTTGTTTGTTAACATATCCACTTAATCAAAAATGAGCTTCATCTGAGAAGATAATTGTTTGCCCAAAATTATGATCTTCTTAAGTTGCTTTAAGGGTCGAGCATTAAAGTCCCAGCACTTACAATAGTTCCGTAGCTTTAGTTCTTATGTCAACATATATGTAACCCTGTAATTCTTCAGCACGACATAAAATCAATAAACTTGAAACCTCTGTAATACTGTCTTTACTGCCGCTATGTTCTCTATACTTCTTGCATTTCGACATCTTGTTGGTATTTTCGTATCGTGAAAAGTAAAATCTATTTCGAATTTTTCAACGATTCGATAAATACTAAGCACAGAAAGGTGGTTATTTGGGTCAAAGTTTTCGCGAAGAACATCTATAAAAGTACGTCAAATTTTTGGATAAACAAAAGATCTTGAAGAGTTGATTTAGCCATGATGAATTATCAAAGTATACTAAACACAAATCATAACTAGTGACAGTTATAATATTTTAAACATGGTTGATATTTAATTTTTAAAATAACATTATTATTGGAAAATTCTTTATAATAAAATAAAGTTCAATTTGAAAGACAACGTAGCATCCCATAAGTTGTCTATATTTTCTGTTATCCCTAAGGAGAAGGTTTACTAGTTTTTCTATAGTGTAGAAACTCATGAACCCACAAATGGTCAAACATCCCTTCGAAAAAAATTCACTTCTGTCCTCAATGATTACAAATATTATACATCAGTGGTAGTAAAAGTAACCGTAGATAATAGGCGATAAAGAATTGAAAGAATAAATACCAATGAATAATACTCAACGAGCCTTCGTAAGCACTATTGTAAGCACTATCCAATGGGCATAGAAAGGTTTGAAAACATAAAGATAACACTTAGTACATTGTAATATCTTTCAAATAGCTTTTTTATGACAGCAATGATATGTAGTTGAATTTGATGGAGCCTGTGGTTGATTGACTTGATCAATAAGGTTGATATATAACCCCTTTCCACAATTAACTATTTGTAAATTCTGTATACGCATTTCGACAACCAAGTTGTCATCATCAGCAGATAATTTCAAAGTGTCGCACCTGGTAAAACACGGCGAAAAAATTGTACGAAAAATAAGAGTTTATTTTTCGTACAATTTTTTCGCCAGGTGCGACACTTTGAAATTATCTGCTGATGATGACAACTTGGTTGTCGAAATGCGTATACAGAATTTACAAATAGTTAATTGTGGAAAGGGGTTATATATCAACCTTATTGATCAAAGCAATGATATGGGAGAGAATTTCGATTTATGCTTTCGCGAACATAGTGTTCGTTGAAAGTTGATTATTCACAGCTGTTTGATACATTAAAGCATAGGTTCCCGAACTTTTTAACGCCATGGTGCTCTTAACGTTCAGATTATTTTCGGCGGCGCCCTTCCTATGAAGTAAAACTGGAGACCTGATAATTTTAAGTCTAAACTCTAGAATTTAAATAAATTATATGGTACGATCTCTAAATTTAACTTTTAGATTTTTATAAGACTTTAATTGACTTGGAACTAGACGCGCGCGTGCACACACACACTGACATTAAATCTTAAATTCAATATACAAAATGAATAATATTTATTTTAAGCAAATCATTGTTAATTATATTTACAATCAAGTGCAAAAAAAGCCGTCTAATAAATTCATTTTTATAAAATTATATTTCTCAATTTTTTTTGCGTTTTGGCGAGGCTGTTGTGGTGCCCCTCGAGACTCTGTGAGGTGCCCCCAGGCGCCGCGGCGCATATTTTGGGAACCCCTGCATTAAAGGTATCTTAGGACAGCAATATGTTGTGATATATGCTCCTCTTATTAGAGAAAAATTTATTCTAATACATGGTAGTACTCGATAATATACCACATATAATATACGATGTTATCTTAAATTCATAGAAATTCTTTCATAGATTGGATATAGTCCTAGCAGCAATCTATAGCTGAGGTGACATTTTAAGAAATGTTTGATAATGTTGGATAATTTAAACAAAGTCCATTCGCATCATGCTATAAAAAACTGTCAAGAGAGTTGGAAATACATGATATCAACAAAATTGTAGTTTATTTTTGATTTCTTTAAATAAAAACTATTACTTTTAAATTTTACGTGTCTTTCCAATTTTTCTATATTTTTAAAAAAAAACTACCGATTTTTACATCAACTACTTCTACTTCTACCTTCTAAAAAACCATAACTCTAAAGCGAACAAATTTTCTTTGAGGGAAAGTTTGTTTTAACAAGGTTTAATTTAATTAAACAAGATTTAAAAAATTCAGTCATTCAAGTTTAATATTCCTTATAAGTATTATAAATTCTGCGATTTTATATCTTTTCTTCTGATGAAGATATAAATTTATTTTGAGTTATAAGGTGTTATTTTATTGGTTTTTTAATGCTCGATAGCGATTATCTCGTAACTTAATGTTGTATAAACGCATTTGAAGCACTTATGTAATTTTAATGTTTTAAATAACATAAATGAGGTATCTTTTTAGTAGTGTATACTGGGTCATTCAACCGATATTACTGTAACAACTGAAAATAGCTCATATATAGTTCTTGTTAGGATCTTTTACAATATTTTTTATGTATAACAATGTCAAAAATTCTTAGTCCAATGGCATTAAATTCGGATGTGAACCAATACACCATCAAAAAGATTCTTATTTATTATATATTCTTGTATTGGAAACTGGTGCTCCAGAAATTAAAATGCTATAGCAAAGCTGGTCTTCTATTACTACTAAATTAGATTGATTCTAACTGATTTATATGACATTTTTCTAATTTTCTGTGGTTTTTCTTTTCAAATTGTAAATTTTGAACAAAGTTTATTTTGTTCTTACTTGTATCAGCTGCAACTACTCGCATAGAGATACGTCAACGCGGTAATGACACTAATAATTCTTCCATCATTACAAATAGGTTTTTGAGGATGCATACTCTTATTTGTGTACATGGTTTCCTTACTTCGTAACTTCTTTTCATGGCATATGAAGGTACCGTAATGGCATTCAGAATAATGTCGAACATACAAGAATGCAGGTGTTTTTGAACTACGTAATCATTTACCATATATTAATGCCATATCAAATTTTTCACTACACATTAATTGTCGACACACGTGCATTATCACAAAACTCGTTGTAAATTAAACAAGATGTAACTTAAAACTGTAGACGTTTAACAGATTCTTGCAAAGTATTTGTCCAAATTGAAATGTCAAATTTCTTTCATAGGATATTGCCTTTAAACAATAATTTCTAATAATGGTAAAGTTATAAATGATCCTGATTCACTTTTCTTTTTATGAAACTTACTCATAAAGTATTTTCTGGAAAACTCCTTTTGTCTGCAAAAAAAGGAAGAACCAAATTATAGTAAGTAAAGTAATCTTATCTGCAAGGTAAGGGAAGATTTTAACCAAATTATATAATTTAATTAAAAAAGTATACCAACGTTCTTATTTACTTACTACTTGATATACTAAAACGTGGTGCGTCAAAATGATTTTTACACACTGTTCTTGCTATGAATTAATTTTATATTAAATTTAATAAATACAAAATAATCAGTAAATTGACCGATAAATTAAAAACTTCAAATTTGAATTGACTTCAAGTATCATAATATCGTCAACCAACACAAAAATTCCCAAATTTTATATTTACTGTTGTTCATCTAGAAAATGTCATAGAAAAGGCAAATTTATAGCATAAAGAACTTGATGTGTTTACTATGCTTTCTCCAATTATATTCTCTCTGTAAATGGCACAAATGATTATTGCGCCTTCTGATCCATTATCTGCTCTGTTGATTTTTTTTCAAAACAAGACAAGAAATCAAAACGGCACGGACTTTGATTTCTTGCCAAAAAATATTGTAGATTTATTTATACATACGCGAGGCTCACTAAGTTACAACATTATAGAAAGTTCTAGTATTGCGAAAGGCACAAGGAAGTAAATTTAAGAAAAAGGTAATCCTAAGTAACATCCACCAATACAATCTCTTTTTCTACCTCACTAAATGCGTAGTTAACGAAGCGTTGAAAGTTAGAATAATGTTGATTTACCTTATTAATTGAGGTCTTCAGAATCTGCCAACTCTTTTTAAATGTGTAACCATAAATACTATTAGTGTTAACAGCGTAACAGCGTAAATGTATTGTTAAGGATAGGTATATACATCAATGCTTGTTTAGCAACCCGCTCGTTGAATACCATTTATGTTATAGGGCGATTCCAATATCATCGTATCATAACTATCATTGCATTGTAACGGGTGTTTTTTTTAGAGGTATAGAACTTTAAGTTGGCAACACTTTTTTAACTGGCGGCCATTTTGTCAGCTGTTAAGTGATTTATATTTAGTTTGGTTTGTCATTTCAACATGAATAGACTGACGCCTGAACAACGCTTGCAAATTGTGCAAATTTATTTTGAAAATCATGGTTCTGTTCGAAATACGTATCGCGCACTACGTCAATATTACGGTCAACATAATCGTCTATCAGAGCAATTAATTCGATTAACTATGGAACGTTTTCGCACCACGTATACTCTAAATGATAACACGCATCCAGAGAGACGTCGTACAGTGCGTACAAAAGAAGTCATTGCTGCTGTAGAGCGTAGCGTAGAGGAAGACCCGAATCAGTCTATCCGCCATCGTGCACAGGAATTGGATATGTGTCCATCCACTTTATGGAAGATTTTGCGGAAAGATCTAGGTTTGCGTGCTTACAAAATCCAACTCGTGCAAGAATTGAAGCCACACGATCACCTAGCAAGGCGTAGATTCGATGAATGGGCCCAAAACAAGATTGCCGTTGAACCCGATTTTCATAATCGAATTTTGTTTAGCGATGAAGCTCACTTTTGGTTGAATGGATACGTCAATAAACAAAACTGACGTATTTGGAGTGATGATAATCCTCAAGTGTATGTTGAGACAC
Source organism: Dermolepida albohirtum (assembly GCA_031893035.1). Lineage (NCBI taxonomy): Eukaryota > Metazoa > Arthropoda > Insecta > Coleoptera > Scarabaeidae > Dermolepida > Dermolepida albohirtum. The sequence continues at coordinate 59,171 of JAVIWB010000103.1, read as the reverse complement.
CGTTATATCCAGAAAAACTGACTGTTTGGTGTGCTTTATGGGCTGGTGGAATAATTGGTCCGTACTTCTTTAAAAACGAAGCTGGCCAGAACGTTACAGCCAATGGTGACCGCTATAGAGCCATGATTACTGACTTTTTCGTTCTTCAATTGAACAATCATGATGTGCAGGAGTTGTGGTTTCAACAAGACGGCACAACATGTCACACAGCTCGTGCCACAATTGATTTATTGAAGGAAACGTTTGGTAACCGCATAGTTTCACGTTTCGGACCCGTGAATTGGCCTCCAAGATCGTGCGATTTAACGCCGCTTGACTATTTTCTGTGGGGATATGTGAAGTCGCTAGTCTACGCCGATAAGCCCGAAACGATTGACCACTTGGAGGACAACATTCGCCGCGTTATTGCCGATATACGGCCACAAATGTTGGAAAAAGTCATCGAAAATTGGCCCTCCAGATTAGACTACGTCCGAGCCAGCCGTGGCGGTCATATGCCAGAAGTCATATTTAAATTATAATGCCAGAAGATTATCTTTCGAATAAAGTAAATTTCATGTCAATTTAAAAAAATCATATTTGTTTTATTCCAAAGTTCTATACCTCTAAAAAAACACCCTTTACAAAGTAGCAAAGAGTGCGCCGCGGATTTTAGCTCTCGTATTTCTAACTTGTTTTAATAACAACTTTTATGAACTAATTATTATGTAATAGATTTCTCGCTCTACATATCAAGTCCAATAGTATCAATACACTTATTATTGATTTTATGAGATAATATAGCCATCAAATATAATTTTATAATATAGCAGACATTTTACGCATCATCTTCTTTCATTTACATCAGTTTTTGTTACTTCAATAATTTTGTTATTGTTCCTGGTTACTCAAAGGCATCTTTATACATGAAAAGAGCGATATCAAAATAATTGTAATTTATAGTTCGTATTAACATTTAAGTCACCAAGTCACTAAAACTTGCTTCTGTTCGGTTCAATTAATAAAGAATATAAAAATGCTTCGAAACTTCGTGTAATAGAAATAAATGGAATTTGAACCCTGACAGGGTTTGAAGCATCGATGGTATTTTTTCGAATCTCATTTCAACATAGGTTGAAAAAAATGAGTATCTTAAGGTAACTTTGGGTTTAATAATAGGTGGCCGGCGAGTAGCTCCAATCACATTACCAACACGTTGCATCGTAAGTTTCAAGTCATAATATGTTTACGACGTTAAAATCCATGAAAAATTTTCTAGGTCTGTTATGAAGAATTGTCACTTTTATTTTCTCAGTTTATATAAAACTCAATCCAAATTCAGTTCCATGGTTTTAATAATTTCAGATCATCTATATTACATCATCTGGTGTTCCTCTGGGTTCTAATTTAGGTTCACTGCATCTCCGTTTGTGTAGTAAGGATCTGCTAAATTAATTAATGTGTAAGGGACTTGCTTATATGGAGAACCTGAAAATCTGTAACCGTACTAATGATGTTGATGATGCGTTACTATTACAGGGCCATATACTGATATTCTTGTTTTTATTTACCTGAATAATAGGATGTAATTCGTAAAAATTGATTTTTACACGCCTTTCATGCTATACAAATGCATATAATAGGAAAATTATTGATTTCCAAAAAAAATTTTACAAAGAAATTTTAAAAATATGTTGTTTCATTTGAACAGAGACCGTTGTATACACTTCCGGATAAACTGGAAACAAAAAAAAAGGTTTGACGTTATCATTTTACCGCAAAAAATAATATTAACAGAGCAAACTGAAAGAAGTATAATTATTCTCAATCGTTAGAGAATTATTTCTCTGTGACTATGCTTACAACTGCATGTAGTTTTAATAGCAATAAAATCATCGGAATTTCCATATACGCTGTTTGTTCAAAAGGAAAGGTGAATTTTGAATTTTCGCGCGCTATGTTTTTTTTGTTATGTTGGTACACATATGTTAGTCATATGTTGGCATTATCAGCCAATTTGGATTAGTAGTTTGTTGTTGACAACTGAAAAGCTTAGTCACGTTTGTGTGTGTTCTTCGATTTTTTACTTTTGAAAAAATTGATCAAAGAATATGTATTAAATTTTGCGTCAAAAATGGAATAAAGTGCTCCAAGGCACTTGAAATGTTGACTGTAGTATTCGGTGAGTCCACTTTGTCTCAAAAAAGTGTTTATAAGTGATACAAGCGCTTTACAGAAGGCCGAGAAAATGCACGCCAAGTTCAATCAAATGTGAAGGTTTTGCTCGCTATTTTCTTCGATTACAATGGCGTGGTGCATCATGAGTTCTTGCCAACAGGTCGTACGGTTAATAAGGAATACTACAAGGAAGTTATGCAACGTTTGCGTGAAGTAATACGGCTCAAACGATCGGAATTGTGGAAAAAAATCATGGACTCTGTATCACGATAATACACCAGCTCACACATCAATGCTTGTTCGTGATTTTTTGGCCAAAAATAACACCTTAATCATACCTCAACCACCTTATTCACCAGATTTGGCTCCCTGCGACTTCTTCCTATTCCCAAAACTGAAGAGACCAATGAAAGGAGAGCGTTTTGCCACAATTGATGAGATAAAGTCAGAATCGAAGAACGAGCTGATGGCCATACCGAAAAGCGCATTTCAGAAGTGCTTCGAGGATTGGAAGAAGCGCTGGCAGAAGTGCATTATATCTGAGGGGGATTACTTTGAAGGGGACACAATTGATATTGATGAATAAATAAATACTTTTCAAAAAAATTCAAAATTCACCTTTTCTTTTGAACAAACCGCGTATGTATAAATATATTGAAATTTATTAATATAATTAGAAAATATATGAATGAAGTATTTTAGGTGAATGATTTATCTATTTTCCAAGTTAAAATATTACACGGTTTATGAAAATATATGTTTACAAACTGCATCTAAGAGTTCTTTATGTTCGTTATCAGCAAATATATTTATTATTGATAATATTGTTTGCCATATCTATTTAACGTTCTTATTTTTTCAATTATTTCTGGTATTTTTAAGATTGTTTTCCTTTTAATTTACGGTAGAATCGACTCTAAGCTTAAGCTTATTATGATTATTCCGTTTAAGTGTTTTAAAAGATTTCTCTTTTATTTACATACCGTACCCTTCTATACTCTGAAAATTGTTATTACTGGTTCTTATAGTATAAACTTTATCAATTAAGACGATAATGGAAGAAATTTTAATGGAGCGTTCCTAAAATATGCTATTAAGTTAAAAATTGTAAATGTTTGTCTCTAAATTCCTTTGCCTCCTTTGAATATATATTGAGACAGACTCTTACGGTTAAAGCACATAGAATTTTTCATTTCTATTACATATAGTAAGGTAGCGCTTTGGAATGCTCTGTACTTTTTGTAGAAAACATCAAGCGGATATTTACGATTTAACACATCTGCTCTTTAAAGATGTACAGTAACATAGACATTGCAATACCTAGTATTGCCCAACAATTTTGGCAGAAATGCTTCGTATTTGAATCATATAATAGATAACAGTGGTGTAACTGTGAATTCATGTACTTAAATTATTATAATTTGTAGTATTTTTTCGTATTATTTATTAGTTAAAAATTTTTTTAATTAGTTTGTTACGTTAATCACTGAAGGTTGATATACAGAACTGTAAGTCAGAACACGAAAATTAATGTAGAAAGGGGTTATATATCAATCTTCAGTGATTAAGTTAATCAACCACAGGCTCCCTCAAAATTACCAATTTGTTACGTTACGACGTCAACAAAATAAAACAAATGAAAAAGTGGATGAATTACATAGGTTGGGTGTAGTCTGTTTCAATTTATTTTAATATAATCAAATAGCAGGTAAGTGGTTTTGTAGCACCCTCTGCGGTGAAGGCTTAAGTAAGCAAACTTGATTTGCTTATTTATTAAATTTAATAATAGTTACTTAACATCGTATAATTAAGTTCGCCTTAAAACATTTTTTAAATTTAGGTAATACACCGTCTATCAAATTTTTATTAGTAGTAAAATATAAACGTAAGGTGAGGAAGCATTTATTTTATTATAAGACTGTGATTCGGTGACGGACAATATAAATAGTGGCACTAAATAGATTCACTTAGTAGTTCAAGTTGAACAAATACTGTTAAATGTGTATAATAATTTACAAAAAGAAAATACTGAAGTTTTAGAAAAGGCCATTATAGAAAGAACTTCGAAGTTATTATTAAGTGCTACACCACAGTTTATAATATAGTAAAGCATGGTATTACGGAAAGAAGAGTTACAAGTGATATAGGATCTATAAGGAAAGTACCAAGTTGGGACGTTGATATCATTTGACGAAATTGAAGCCTCTTAAATAACAATATGGCGAGCATTAAAGCAAAATGGTTACCGCTTTGAGACAATTGACAAACGACGTGTTATATTGTAGTCACCGATGATACCAAAATTATGCCAAGAACATTTAATTGACCGAGATGAAGGGTGTTTTATTTGCTACGTAGACGAAACTCGATATGACACTGACGATACCATAAAGAAGGTATAAAAATGGATTAGAGATTCACAGGCTTGTTTATTAGATGTACTCCCTTCCATAGGTGGAAGAATTATTTTTGTAATGTTAACTATCATGAGAATATGACAGCACCATTATTTGAAGACTGATTTCAGCAAAACCTTTTACCTATATTACTCGAAAGAAGTGTCATTGTCATGGAGAATGTTTCATACTATTCACGATAGCTGAAAAATCGAACAGTACGCAAGCTAAAATATTGGAAATTTTAGATAGTATGGCCACGACTACAGGATACACTATTTTACGTTTGCCTTACTTTAAGCTTGAGTTAATTTGGAGTCATGCATATATATATATATATATATATATATATATATATATATATATATATATATACAGACATATCCTCATAAACATATAAGAAATCTTATTTCTTTATAGAGGTAACAATTTATACAAATCACTTCGAAGATGACTCATACAAATAATAAAACTCATCTAGAACACACTCTAAGATTGCTATTTTAAATTTGCATTCATATATTGCACAGATCAGTAGATGCAGAAGCACTTTCTCTTGAATTCGCCCACTTTCTAGAGATGGGGAGAGTATTACGCATGAGATTAGAGATATACATATAAAGTAACGATGAAATTGACCAATAGAATCTAAACAATCTCAATACACACATCTAAAACGGATTTAAAAGGAATTGCAGGCAAATACAGAAGGGCAATCAAGAGAATATCTATTCAACGATGTATGTACTCATACTTCAAGAACCTTAATTATAAAGCCGTAGTTAAACAATAAATAAAATTACTGTTCAAATATGTAAACCGAAAACGTAGATTAATGAAAGGGTAATGAAATAATAAAAGCAACGAAAGGAAAAGTAAGGTCAAGCTTAAAGTTATTATTAATGAATTACTAACTGAAGAAGACAAAGAAAACTAAATTAGAAAAAACTAAATCAAAACTAAACTAAAACTAAGGTGTTACAGGCACGTAACCATGTATAGAATTCAAATACATTGAAATTATTGTCAAGTGAACGAATTTTGAAGAAACTGAATTATTGGTCTATGAAAAGTCGGTCATACTAAAACCATATAAAACCGTATAAATCAAAACCATTCTATCATAAAATATTGTCAAAAAAGAAATAGCGGAACAAAAGCACTTTTTAAAGTCATTGCTTAAAATTATTTGCTTTAAACGATCGGTTTAAATTGGCATAATTTACAATAAAACAATTTTTTTCGCGTGAAAACAGTAGAAAGGCGAGAAAAGAAGGTGTTCTAAGCAAATTTTAATTATACCTTTGACTTCGATTTGATTTTAAGAACTCTTTCCAATTTCTTCTGAAATAGTATTCTCATTCGATAACTAAATTAATTAATTACTAAATCACTGATTAAAATTAATAATTAAGTATACTTTATTATTTTAATATGTAAAGAACAGTATATAACATACATCTAAATCGCTTATTTGTATATACGAGCAGAATTATGGAAACCAAATTGAAAAACAGTGGGGCAGGTAAACAATATATTAAGAAAACGAAATGTACTTGTAATATCTGTCAGCTCAAAACATACGACTGCATTGTAAAAGAAAAGATACGATATAGCAATCGGTGCAATACTATTAAATAAAATATACATGCGGAATCGTCATATTACCGTTCTTTGGATACTAGGAATTGAGGACGACTAATAAAAGACCCTGTGGAATTTCACCTTGCATGCAACTAGAGTTGTAATAGTCAATCGAGTAAATCACAATGGCAGACAAAATTCTGGACACGAATATCGTAGAAATCCATTACCATGACGAAACTAATGCACAAGAAAAAATTGAAAAAAGATGTAATGAACTGATATTTGAATTAGACAAATACATATTATATTATCCTTATAAACTACAATATTATTATTATAAATAACGTATTAGGATTCTCTTCAATAGATATAAACAGTCTAGTCGTAAGTACTGTCAGTATTTTAATGGCGTGTGAAAAATAATACCCCAAAGTACATATTTTCTAAAAGTACAGAAAGTTTCCAAAAAATACATACCATAATTAATTCAAAATGTTTGCCTCATGTATTCATTTAATCACTTAAGGTTGATACATAACCCCTTTTCACATTAATTATCGTATTCTGTACACGTATTTCAACAACTAAGTTGTCATCATCGGCAGATAATTAAACAGTGGAAACTACGACAAAAACCCGCACGCAACAAATTCCGTACAGATCGTGTACGGAATTTGTCGAAATACGTAAATAGAATACGAAAATTACATTATAATAAAGATTGTTTCCTCTAAAAATCAAATTCCACGATGCCTCCTTACGGTAACGACTTAAAAGCTTCAACAACATCCTTCAAGATTGGGATTAGAAGGATTTCAAACGATTCTTGTGCGAACAGCTACCACAGATGTACGTACAAAGAGCGAGCGACTTGCACAAAGGCAGTCAATACTACCAGTGTCTCGAAAACGGCTGGCCTGCTCTGCTTATTTTAAATTGCAATGATTGTGATGTGATTTTGTAATTGGAACCATTCTGTAGTAGACATTGCGTTCACTGAAAGGTTAGCAAACATGTACTTACGTATTACATATCTCCAAAAATACGTTTTCACTGTTTTAAAGTACTCTGACTCAAAATTTCGTATAATTGTACAATATTGACAATATTTATGGCTATATTGTGTAGTTAAGCTGTTGTTCAATATAATAATTGCTAACGAACACAATTTTGCTATTAAATACACTTTGGGCTCACAGAGTCATTTGCAAGACAACTACATATTGGATAGTGCTGTCTGCTGATTTCAAAACAAGAAAATAATATAGTTATATACTCGGAGATGATAATAGATGGTACCATTTTTAGCAAATACATTAAACATTAAAAGAACGGGAAATAATATTAAATAACTTAATGAAGATCTACAGAGACGAGGAACAATAGACAAAAAGAATACAACTTATTCTATTTGGATACATACCATCAAAATATAAAATAGTTTCGTAAAGTTAATCTTAAAATTCATTAACTTTATGAAACCAAACAAAAAGAAGCACTCTATCGTATTATTGGACTTAATATAATAATCTAGTTTATAATATGTATTTCGTGTTAGGAAAAAAAGCATAAAACGATAAATACATTTAAGTATTTGAATTATGATTTTACATGTTTCTCTGTCTATATGACAGTCGTATAATGATTGGATATATGTATTTATGGACAACTTCTAACAATTTTAAAGTTTATAAGTAACTATTGATTTCTTCTTTAACAGGTATTTTAGATTTTTTAAAACAAATTTAGAAAGAGAAGTTTTGAATATTATACACACAAACACACACATTAAAATTCTTATTAAAGATAAAATCAATGGTTACTTATAAACTTTATATACCTGCGTATCCTTCTACCTCCTTTAAGATTTAGATATATTTAGATTTTCTAAAACAAATTTAGAAACAGTTTTAATTCAATTTGCTTAATAACGTTTTGTTTTCCTGTAGAAAAGGATATGTACAATATAAATATTTAACATATAGAACACTGTAAGCGCCTTGTTCAATTGCTATACTTTCTAATGCCAATGCATATCAGACAATTAAACACAATTACCTTAGTCGTAAAGTCTCATTGTAGCATACCCAATTGAATTTTCTCATCCTACTTATACATAAATCCGCTAAGATCTAAACTAATACTTAAAAGCGTTTTAAAAACACGACACTGTACGACTATTTGTCGGAAAATTTATAACCGAGAAACGTATAGTATGTAATTCTAACTCATTTGTGTTTATAATATGTAAATACTAAGACTTCAGAGTTCAGAGAGAATAGTATTAGATAAATTACATCTAAGCAACAAAAGGCAGTTTGCAAAACGTTCTTGTTGAAAGTCAGTTAAGAATTGAATATTTAAAATTAGATAAAGTTAGATTTTCAAGTTATCGATACAATGGAAATTAGAATAGTTTTCTAATTAAAAAATGAAACAAAAAATATATAATTTTTTTAGATGATTTTATTTTTCAACGTACTCCTTCTTCACTTCAAAGCACTTATGACTCTACTTCACCAGAAAAAAATTATTTCCGTTGGTCTGCAAAATAAGCATCAATCCCCTCTTTTAATAATAATAATAATATGGATTGGACATCGCTGTCTTATAAACTCGCGCATTGTCATGAAGAAGAACTTTTTTGTGATTCAAACCTGAAGGTCAAAAATTGTGCAAGTCTATTTTGGAAGCGAAGAATACATATTGACCCATTGCAAGGATTCTATTTTTCTTTTGCAGACCCCAGTAATGTACCGAAGTCTCGTCGCCACTTGCCATCTTAGGAAAAGTTAGTATGTCCATCCAAAAATTCAAAATTGTTTTGAGAAACTAGCTGCCCAAGCAATTTTTCCTTGAGATCCAACAATTTTGGAACTCACCTTGCTGAAACTTCATTACTACCTAGTTTATCACGTAGAATGTTAAAACGCATGGTTCGGATATATTTAGTACTTTAGTGATGATAGACAGAAATTGCTTCAGCATTAATGCAAACATTAAGATTGTTCGCCTCTGAACTCATTCTGTTTCTTGAGCGATCTTCAATAGATTCACCACTCCACTTTTTGGCCAAACCGTTTTAACTAATATATAATTTTAACGGAGATCTCGTTCTGTACATAAAATTTAAATTAATATACATTGAATCCCTTCATCTTACAAGAATTACAAAAATTGTTTTTAATTAAAAACAAAATGTCTATGACACATTATGTGCATATATGTTATCAGCTGCTTGCTCCAATTTTTTTTTATTTTTTTGTTATTATTGTTATTTTAACTTACGAAAGTATTATGGGAATATAATTTTACTTGCATTAATTTTAGAACGTTTATAATTTCTTTTACATAATTATAAAATAAATATTACGATATTCTCTTTTACATATTTAGACAAACTTTATTTTGGAAGGTCGCCTTTTTATTAATTATTTCCCTTATGTATATGTAAATACTGATAATATCACCTATTAAAATTATATTTTTGTTTGTTTTCATTTTAATAAACTACATTAAAGTGAGACAATAATTAGAATAATCAAAAAAAATTCTTATGTACTTATAACACTCTAGTATAATAAATATAAAAACCAAGTAACAAAACGTTTTTAATACATGCAAAATAAGTGAAGAAGGAATGTGGCTCGGAGATTTAGGCCAGTCTAATAAATATTCGAATTTAACATGCCTTAAATACAAGCGGAAGGTCCGTTTTACATATAGGTACGCCTTTATGGTCTTCTTTCTCTTTTACGTAATGATCGTAACATCGTTTCCCTTCATCGGCGCAGGGACTGTAAAGAAGGACGAGAAATGAAAAAAAAGAGAGTACAAAAGAGAAAAGAGAGGTGGAGAAAAAGACCAGAATCAAGACGGAAATTATCAGGTGAGTTGGTTAAAAATTTAAGGAATGTAAATAACTCGTCGGGCATTAATCACGTTTTAAAAATGTTGAATCATAAGTTATGAATATTATTCGGTTTTCTTTTTTTTAACCGAGGCCCCTTTTCGGAATTCTTTCTGACATGAACGCTATACGTAAAAAATTATATATCGCGGATGAGTAGTTTTCGTTTCCTTTTTTTAAGTCTTTTTCGGATTACATTTTTTTCACCTATTGAAATTTAAAATCTGCTTGCTTTGCTTTACTTAAGGCGGGTATTCAGCTTTGCCGAAACTGGTATTTTTATGTGCAATTTGGAGAGATAAATGCGTTGCGCATACCTGAAATTGAAGGATAGAAACTTGCAGAAAATTTTGACTTACGAATAATATAGTCCTTATATTTTAGTAACTGATTATTATAACTATAACGTTTAATTATAACACAAGTAATAAATTTCGTTTTGACAAATCAAGTACATTTTTTTGGCAAAACTCACATATGTACCAAGATATAAACTCCATTTTTAAAATAGATTAAATTAATTAAATGGTTATGCTAGTGGTAAGGTATAAGAATTATATGTGGAATAACCGTATGTTATGAGAAAAAATACCTTTTTGAGGGTCCCGAGGTCGGAGATTACAAAAGCGAAAAAATTTTTAGCAGGGAAACAATGCATATCAAGATATAGGTATTCTCTAAACTAATCTTAACTAATTATTGCATATTTCTGTCCCTTAAGATTGATGATTTATTTTCATAAAAATTAGTTTCTCAGGGCTTCCTGTGACTTGAAATTCTGCAAAATAACAATGATTTTAATGCAGAAATATTGCAAGTACAAAAAAATTCACGAATTTTGTGAATTAACCCCAAAGTAATGAAAATTAATATTTTCTGTTATACCATCGTTATTTCTAGTAGTAACTATTAGTAATAACTATAGTATAGCAGAAAATATTTTTATTAATATTCCATCTTGAACCACTTAAGTATGTTTTTATTCCGTTATTATGTGAGAATTTTAATTGCTCGTGCTCACAGATGTTTCCTGGGGTATTCTTTTATTTATAATTGTCTTTTGGATGTAAGATGATATAAAATAGCGGCTTACAGTTGAACGAATACATAATAAATGCGAAAATTTAATGTTATCAACTTAAAGTATTTATTATTATCAGGGATTGGAAGTCAGGAGTACATGAAGTTAATGCCAGGGACGAACCGAGGACGTTATGAATCATAATTTGACATTTTTCACACGTGAATCAATATATTGTATGTACGTGTAGAGGAATAAGCACTTACCAAGTAACAGGAAATATCTCTCTTCCAGAAGATATATCGTAGGGTCTATAAAACATATCACATATCATGACAGCTCACTATCTACATTCACGATTCAAATGAAAAGAAATCACTATAAATGTTCCATATGCTCGGATGTTAATAATTGTTTATCACTGAAAATCTGTACATTGAAAAGTACCGCTCAACATCTACCGACGAAATAGAGAGATATTTAAAGTACATAAAATTTTTTAGTATTAAATAAATACCCCTCCTCCAGAAGAAATGTTGTAGGATCTATAAAACATATCTCACATCATGACAGTTCACTATCTACATTCACAATTCAAATGAAAGAAAATCACCAATAATTGTTCCATATATTCAGATGTTAGTCTGTCACTGAAAATCTATACATTGAAAACGACTGTTCAACATCTACCAATGAAATAGGGGCATATTTAAAGTATATAAAGTTTTTTAGTAATGGCATATTTATCCCCGGTTCAGAAAAATCTACTTTTTTGCCAGTAAACAAGTCAACAACTCGGCATACAGTACGAAATTCTGGATTGTTATTTTAATGGAGCCTTTAATTAATTAACTTAATCACTTAAGATTGATATATAACCCTTTTCCACAATTTTATACAGAATACGAAAATTAATGTGGAAAAGGGTTATGTATCAACCTTAAGTGATTAAATCGTATACAATATTCATGGCCATAGTTACAGAATATTGTGAGTTGGTTGGAGTTATCTCTAGTGGAAGCACATTATGATATGAGGCTGTTTCTTCTGGTACGGATTTGGACCACTGTATTATAAAAAGAAATTATGACTACTAAAGACCATCTTAACATATTGGAGAACGTAATGCTTCTCTACACGGGAGAAAATATGTTTAATATATACTTTAATATACCTCAAACGCACTGCCAGATTAGAAAAAGTTTGGATAGAAGAAAAAAATTGTTATCAACTTTGAATTTGTACCAGAAGTTAGGGCGTTAAACTTGGAATTATACTGCGAATAATTGGATCGAATACATATAGTTTTAGGAGAAAAATTGGATTAAGAGGAAGACCAGTCAACAGAAATCGAGTACTATTAAATGAAGATAATGCTACGCCATATACTGGCCAAAGAAGTCTCCAGAAACTAGAGGAACTAGATAAGATGGAACTGCTACCCCCTCCAACTTTTAAGGTCAATAGCACACTTTTTTGCTGAGTGTATTTTTGCCAAATTTGTAAAGGTGGAAGGAGGATGCTGTGAGTTGTTTGCCTCTAAACATGAGCAATGGTATAGGTGTGGAATCAATAGCTTTACTAGAGAAAGGCAGAGAATTATAGATCATAATGGATTATATTTTGAATATTAATTATCTTCGTATACTTTATACTGCTAGATTTTGTTTGTAAAAAACGAAAAACTTTTGCTCTACCCTAGTATGTATTGTCGACTGGGCAGCTTCGAATGTATGAAGAAAAAAGAAGAAAGGAAACAAACATAACCGTCTTTGAGAAGCGCTCACCTAATTTTATGATTCTATTCTATCTTCACATATTGGAGAACATAATTCTTACCTAGATGGAAGAAAATATGTCTAATATATGCTTTAATATACCTCAAACACATTGCCAGGTTAGTAAAAGTTAGGATACATGAAAAAGAATTGCAAAAATCTGGAGACCAGATCTAAATCCAATTGAGAATTTTGGTCAATTGTTAAGTAGCGTTTGTCTAACATTGGTCATACTAATAAAAAAAGAGTTGTGTGTGACTGCGCAAAAAGTTTGGTAAAGCATTGTTCCAGATATTTGCCATATAATTGTGAATTCCATGCCGAATTGTTACTGTAAAGTGATCGAGAATAGGAAATATTGTACTAAATATTAATTATTTTAGAATATTTTTCTATGAAATAGATTAAACATAAGTATAAAAGTTCTATATACTTTAATTTTTTCCGTGGAATAGAATAATATTGGTTACTTACTTTTTAATAAACTTCGCCAATTGTGTTGTATACAGGGTGTTTCAAAAATAATATACGTATTTCGAATGCATATATTTATTAAACTTTAATACATAAGAATATGAAACTTTACACACACATATTTACGAACCTCTCAAGTTCAGATCCTTCCATACTCGGGCAAGCATGTCCTTCGTCACTGATGTTATGGCAGTACGGATCTGGTTCTTCAACTCTTCTAGGTTCTGTGAGAGTGGTGGTACATAAACGTTTTCTTTAACGAAACCCCACAGGAAGAAGTCACAGAGTATCAAATCCGGTGAGCGTGGAGTCCAGCTGAGACATGCAAAGTCGCCAGCTCCTTGAAGACCAATCCAACGGTTCGGTAAAGTTTCATTCACATATTCACGCACTTAGCGACTCCAGTGAGAGGGTGCTCCGTCTTATTGAACAATGAAGTTTCGAAAACAACCAGTCTTGTAACATAGCGAGATACTGCTGACCGTTAACTATGTCTCCATCAAAGAAGAACAGGCCGTAAACAGATGATTGGGATATCGCACAAAACACATTGATTTTAGGCGAATCTCCTACATATTCAATGGCTGCATGTGGGTTCTGTAGACCCCAAATTCGAATATTGTGTTTCTTTACCAGACTACTAACATGGAAAGTCGTTTCATCACAGAACACGATGCGTTGTGCGAAAGTGTTATCATTGTCAATAGCATCATGAATCTCGTTACAAAATGCCACACGGTTCCTGTTTGTTATCAGAACGCAGAGCTTGTAACAATTGTAACTTGTATGGCTTCATAACCAACCGACGTCTCAAAAGACGCCAAATTGTTGTTGTAGGCAGTTGTAACTCCCAACTGGTACGACAAGTTGATTTTGAAAGATTACGTTGAAAAGCAGTTTGAATTCGTGCAACATTTTCTTCAGAAACACGAGGGCGGCCAGGACTCTTTCCTTTACATACACATCCTGAATCTATAAAATGTCGATACAATCTGCGAATGTTCCACCCATTCGGACGATCAATTTGGTTGCTCAACCTGAAACGTCTTTGCACTGTAATCATGGAATTGCATTTCGCAAACTCGAGAACACGAAATGATTTCTGCTGCGTAGTAGCCATTTTTAACATATGATGGTTACCAAGAAAAACAGAAGACAACTGACATCTAGTGGCTATGAAATAAACCAGACTATGTACTCGTTTCTCCAATAGCCGAGCTGAGGCGCAGCGATCGATAGTTTGGACAAAATAATACTTTGTAATACTTATATTCTTTTTGAAACACGCTGTATTTATGATGCTACTTACTACAGTAACATTTCGTTTCAACAGTGCTACCTAATTTAATTTATTCGATAGTACATATATGATTTGATATAATTTTGACCAGTTACTATTTTTTTCCGACACTGTATGTACATTTCATAGGTAAAAGCTGCAAATTAAAGAATATTTGATCAATAAGGTTGATATATAACCCCTTTCCACAATTAACTATTTGTAAATTCTGTATACGCATTTCGACAACCAAGTTGTCATCATCAGCAGATAATTTCAAAGTGTCGCACCTGGTAAAACACCACAGGCTCCATCAAATTCAACTTAAAGGATATTGTTATTTCAGTATTATATAACATTACATATTCTATAAATAGTGTTATTCTATGAAGTCTGACATCTATGAGATACATTGCGACAACTAGAAAAAAGAGAAGTGTTTGCGACAAACGGAGTGTTAACCCCTTTGCCATAAAGTCTGTCTTTATTTGAGGGCAATAAGTACTTGTTTGAACAACACCTAAAATAAAATGAAATGCTCAGCTGAACAATTCTATTGATATTTAATATTCTTTACTTAATTAATATTGCGAATTCGAATTATTATAATGAAAGGGTATGCTAAATAATTAATTAACTCGTGAAATCCAGAGACAATGTTTTGAATTTTGTAAAAGTTCATATATCTTTGATTATTTCAAGGACTAGTGAATTTAATTGCAAAGTATACAATTCGTATTAGACAGATGTACTTATTGGCAATATTTTAGTTAAATTAATATTATTATTAATATAAGTTTTTGTCTTGATGGACTGGAGTTATAAGACTGTCAAAAATAAGGGTCAAATAGGTGTTATTATTAATGATTTAACAGCTTTATTATAAGTGTATGTCGCTAAGCTATTTTCAGATTTTATTGTTTGATACAATGCACACTTTTTGTGAACTCATGGCCAATACAAATAAAGAAATTTTGGTAATATTTTACATCATAAATTTTACATCTTCACTGGAAATTAGGATAAATAAATAAAAAATTCAGGAAGAGCTTCTTCAGCAAAGAATTGAGGCCAATCCGGCTTCCAGTATGCGATGATTGATACGCGAGCTTGGCACTTCGCGATTGAAACTAGGTCGCCATCTTTACAAGCTGGGAAAAGTAAATAGATGAGACAGAACAATGCCTTGTGAATTGACTGCAGAATATGTACAGTGTCTGCAAATTTGTAATCAATTTCTTGCCAATCCACAAGAACTTCAGTTTGATCGAAGGATTGTAACGAAAAGTGGATGCGCTTTCGTAATCCAAGCAAATCGAGCCAGTAGTCAGTCCGTGGTCAATCTGCAGAGCCTGTAGTCAAGCGCAAAGGGCTTTGAAGCAAAAGTAATGACGTGTGATTAGTGGAACTGCAGAAGTATTATTTACTTTGAAATTGCATCAGAAGGTAGGATGTTAAACTCTGAACTATACTGAGAGTAATTGAATTGAATATATACAGTTTTAAGAAGAAGATTGGTTTAAGAGAAAGATAAGTCAACAGAAATCGAGTACTATTCCATCAAGATAATGTTAGATCGGGTACTGTCCAAAGAAGTTTCTAGAAACTGAAAGAAGTGGATAGAGTGGAGCTGCTACCACATTCAGCTTTCAGTCCGAACCTGGTACCATTCGATTACCACCTTTTCAAGTCAACACACTTTCTTGCTGGGTATATTTTTGCCAATTTCGTTGAGGTGGAAGAACGATGCCGTGAGTTGTCTTACTAAACAAAGGCAGAGAATTATCGACTATAATGGACAATATTTTGAATGTTAATTACCTTTGTATCCCTTGTACTGCCAAATTAAATTTTTATTGTAAAAAAATGAAAAACTTTTGCTCCACCTTATTATGTATTGTCAACTGAGCAGCTTCGAACATGTGAAGATAAAAGAAGAAAGATAACAAACATAACCGGATCTGAGAAGCACTTACCTAATTTTATTATTCCTTTTTTCATATCAATAATTACATATTTCTACTTGTCGTTTAATATAGTAGTGTAATTATTGTTTTAAATTGTAATGCGTGTGATCCGCGGTAAACGAAATGACACGCGTCTATTTAATAGTTGGAGCGGTCCATTAATAACAACAGGAACAGGAACAGCAACAGTAACAACAGCAAGTAGTGGTGGAACAACAAGAGCCTCTCGAAAGGAACATCGAATTGTAAAGAGGTAGAAAAGAAACATGCAATGGAGAATACAGAAAGAAAAGGAAAAATAAATCGATTAAGAAAGATCGAGAAAATAATGAAAAGAGAAAAAAGAAACGAAAAGGTTTAGAACGCACGACGTGTGTTCCTGATGCTCTTTCCGAATGAAAAAAGGAGAAGAAACGAAGAAGAAGAGTCGTTATGCTGGAGATGAAACGATGTCATCGTGAAAGAGCCGTTTCCGCTTAGACTTTCTGTCCGTTATGTCAACATGATCGGTCGAATGTAGCAAACAGGAACATGTACAAATGTGTATTCAAACGTGAGATACATTTAATTTTTGTACATTAATTATTAGTAGAAGGAGTTACGTGGAAGTAAATAGTAATATGTCAGCACGAAATTCAAATAAACTTCATACTACAGTGAAACTTATGTACTTACTTGACGAATAATAACTTTAGTTTAAATAACGTTTACATATTTAATATTGGGTCTGGGAAAAAGTTCGTGGCGTTTTTCCCGATAGATGGCATTGGTTGCCGATAACTAAAGAACAACAAGTCACAGCGACACCACCGACGGCTCGTTTTTTAGATGACCTTCCGAACGTTAGTTTGAGCGTAGAAACATTGTAATCGGTGCAGTGGTTGGAAAGTTATTCGCACTTGAAAATGGAGAAGAATAATGAGAAATTTCGCTATATTCTGCAATATTATTATGATAAGGGGAAGAACGCTGCGCAGGCTTGTGATAAAATTTGTGCTGTGTACGGTGAAGGTACTTTATCGAAATTTGTTGCGCGGAAATGGTTCGCTCGCTTTCGTTCTGGAAATTTCAATGTGAAAGATGAGTCACGCTCCGGTCGTCCAATCACTGAAAAATCTGATGAAATTCTTGAAAAAGTCCAACAAGATAAGCATATCAGCAGTGTCGATATTGGCATGGAGCTAGGCATTGACCACAAAACTGTTTTGAACCATTTACACAAAGCTGGTTACAAAAAAAAGCTTGACGTATGGGTTCCTCATGAGTTGAGCGTGAAAAACATGATTGACCGAATTAACATCTGCGATGCGCTGCTGAAACGGAATGAAATCGAGCCGTTTCTGAAACGTTTAATAACCGGAGATGAAAAATGGATTACGTACGATAATCGGAAGCGTAAAAGATCGTGGATAAAGGATGGTGAGCCGTCACAAGCGTTCGCTAAGCCAACATTGACGCCAAAAAAAGTGATGCTGTGTGTATGGTGGGACTGGAGGGGAATCGTCCACTACGAGCTATTTCCAACTGGTCAGACGATTGATTCTCAACTCTACTGTGCACGACTAGAGAGATTACGCCAGGCGATTGAAAGAAAACGGCCCGAATTGATTAATAGGAAAGGTGTTGTCTTCCATCATGACAACGTCCGACCACACACTTCTTTGATGACCCGTCAAAAATTGAGAGAGTTTGGTTGGGAAGTTTTGATGCACCCACCTTACAGTCCGGATATAGCACCCTCTGACTATCATCTGTTTCGATCTCTGCAGAACTCTCTCAATGGAATTAAGTTGGTTTCAAAAGAAGCCTGTGAAAACTACTTGATTCAGTTTTTCGACCAGAAACCACAGAAGTTTTTCACCGATGGGATCATGGATCTACCAAAAAAATGGCGAAACATTGTCGATAATAATGGAGCATATTCGGTTTAAATGAATTCGTCCACGCGCCATGCGGGGACCAGTTGAATTTTACTGAAAAAACGCCACGAACTTTTTCCCAGACCCAATATTTCATAATGAAAGTGAACTTTAATAACGGAGAAAATTAATTGATCTATCTGACACCAAACAAAAATGGCGAGTTTAATTCAAAAAGGATGTTTAAATGACATGAACGGTGTAAAAATATAAGAGAATAAAATATGTTAATTAAGTGACTGCCAATGATCAAGAAGGGAAGACAATTATGAGAGATTTACTTTATTCTGAAAAAGTTCAATAGAGTAACAAATTAGTAAAGTACGCATTTCGACAACCCAACCAGTCATTTTAAAATTCCGCGGGTGTTTTCAGTTGGTAATGCTTAGTAATAAAGGTTAAATATGATTTTATTTAATTCAAGAAACAATTTATAATAGATAGAAGTAAATATTTTCTTTCTTATATACATCCTTTAATTAAAATTAATGTTATAATAAAACGAAATATAACTTTTTATTAAGTTTATTTCCAATCCGATAAGCTCATTAAAGAGGTGATATTAAATTTCTTGATTTTCGAACATACATATATATTCAACATGTCTAGTAACGTATAAATTCCGGGTTTTATATTATGTATTGAGTGATTCGGAAAATAATTTCGTTCCTGCCACGAGACTTGTTATTTGTGTTTTTAGTCAACCACTTCATTGTAAAGCCTACTCATTGTACATACTATATACATTGTTGTAGAAGCTTAATTTGTTAATTTTACCTTAGACAAAGTATATATAAAAGGTAGCAACGTGACCGGTTTTTCCGGAAAAACAGGCGACCATTTGTTTTGATGTGGTTCGAGCGGGAACAAATTTGTTGATTTTGGATCATCTTGGAATACCCACACAATCGACTGCTGTTTACTATGGGGCTCATACGTATAGATCTAAGAGTCATCACCTGTGAAGACTTTGTAAATGTTTTTTGAAGCACCGCCATTGTATTTTTTGTGTCAACTCGGGTCTTTTTTTTGAGCGGTTGTCAAATTATGTGGTACACAACGTGAACATAGATTCTTAATGGCTAAATATTTATGCAGGATCTTATGCACGCTGGTGTTGCTAATATCAAGAGATACTTCGATCTCACGGTATGTCACATGACGGTCTTGCATTATCAAGTCAGACACTGCATTAATGTTTTTCGACACAACAACATTTGTGAGATGACCTTCATCTTCCATAGAACGCCGTCCAAGTTTGAATACACTATACCAACGACATAGTGTAGTTTTCGATGGTGCTTCATCACCATATAAAGACTTCAGCTCGACTATGCATTCTTGTTGAAATAATCCACGTCGAAAGTTATCAAAAATAATTGCACGAAAATGTTCGCGAGTTAATTCCATTTTTTCGCTGACATAAAATTTTCAAGTTACTGTCAACAATAGAAATAGCTACCGGATAATAAAACTGTCACGGTAAATATATTGTCAAAAATGACAAACTTTACGATGCAATCATCAGATCGGAAGCAACACTGACAGTGTTGCCAGTTCCCGAAATATAAACGGCTACCCTCGTATTAAATCTTTATAAATGTTTACATTTAGTTATTGTCGTAGTTGTTTTGGTACCGCTTGTATTTAGTTATTGCCGCGGTTTCATTTTTACTGTATTTTCTAGTCAATGTACGTTTACTATACAGCTAAATACATTTATCGTAATGGTACACTGTCGAGGTGCAACATTACACATCTCATTGCCTTCAACTATTGAACTAATTGAACAGTTTAATGCAGACATTAAAAGACCTAACATTTTCACATGGTATCAAGACAGGTTAATTGAGAGATTTATGAGATCTTGTAATGTGTTAAAACTTAAACCTGAAAACATACGGAAGATGTGAAAGAGAGACAGCGCATTTATAATAAAACAAAAATTTCTTTTTAATTTTTGAATCATGGGTATTTCCTATGGAAATGCTTGTAAAGTATTAAAAATCAAATTGCGTATGCACTCATATAGTATCTTCATTCTTCAAAACCTGCGTCATCAAGATTTTGAACAATAATTAAATTATTGTCATCAATCTATAGGAAAAAGGTTTAGCTCAAAATTTTTTCTCAGATTATGCGTGGTTCTAATTGTCCGGATTTCAATTCGCAGAAATATTATCCATAGTCAACAGAAAATCAGCATATTTTTATTGAGAGTACTCTCCACTCTACCAAAATAGCTGCTTGGCTTGCGATGTCGAGAAGCCGAATTATTATAAATGCATTATTAATCATTTGTTGTACGATGAATTAACTCTAGGGAATTTTCAACAGGGAATACGTTGAATATTATAATGAGAAACTAATTAGTTGTCAGCGGAGCTGATTCACCACATCTAATTCGTCTTGACATTTTCTTTCTGGCTTTTTAAAAAATAAAGTGTACAGCAACAGATTGCATAGTTTAAATGAATGGCAAACTGCGATTATTATCGAGTTACCATATTACACCTGAAACACTTCAACAAGTGTTTAACATCATGAGAAGACGCATAAATCTGTGTTTAGAAAATAAAGATGGTTACTTTGAATAACTTCTGTGAATTAGCTATGTAACAGATTATATTCTAATGCTTTCCTATAAAAATGTATCGTAAACTATAAATTTTAATAAATATGTTTTAAAAACTGTTCTCATTACTCATAACGAATAAAAAATAAAACGATTACTAATACAATTAAACTTATGAATCTTCTAATGTCGAAAGTAATAATTTGAAGAATATGACTTACTAACCTTAAAAAAGTTAAAAATCGTATATAAATTATCGAAATGAATGTTTGAAATAATAATTACAATAGGAAGCAGATAGGTTCTTAAATTATGTAATTTAAGTTAATTTTAAAAATATTAATTCATTAATAAAAAAGTAAAAATTCTTTTTATAGAATAAATTTATTATCTGGCTCTGGATGCGTCATTAATAGACCGGCGACGAAAGTGGCAATACCATAGGCGGTACGGTAGATCGGGCAATTGGTGCGCAGTGAATGAGATCATTCACATCAAATACAATACGGTTCACGGTTGGTGTTTAAGTGTAAATTATAAACGGCGGCGAAAGTGTCCGTAGCAGTGCCGTGTCTAGACTTATTCTTACACAATTAGTGCTTACCTAGTGATATGTAATTTCATAACCCTGGTAATGTGTTGTGGAAGTAACTGTACATCTGCATCATTGCATACGTCTCTACGGTTGCTTCTGTAAATGACGTCCTTCGCGACGAGAAAATGTTTTTGTATAGAGAAAAAGATAGTTCGGCGTCTATTGATGTAATTTTGGCAGAAAGAAGCTGTTGTTCAAAATCATTCCAGGGCTCACTATTTGCACATTTGTCATAAATAGTTCGTAAAACATGCAAGTCCGGATTTTTTTTTAAAACACTTAATAATTTTTGATGAGCTCGTACACCAGCAGCGTCAGTTAAACTATGCAAATGAGCGGTCACATTTTGCACTATGCATAGTGATGCGACTAAGGGCAGCGAATCGTTTTCGTTTTGAAGTTTCGTAATTGCTTCTACTAATGGATGGTAATTGTTATATATTGTATGCAGATCTTCCAGAATTTGGGGATTTTCAAATTGATGTTGACTGTCTCTGATTGCTTGGGATTCGGTTGGCCTAAATTTTGATATAACGGATTTAACTTTGTGAAAATTCTTATGGTAATAAAAAGCTGCATTTAGTCACGTGCCCCATCGTGTAAGAATGGGTTCCGGTGGTTCCGAAATATCTGGACAAGTTTTATGAAATTCTTTAAGTCGTTTAGGGGATTTAAGAAACACTTGTTTGGTGGATCCAATCAAATGATCAACGTTTTTATAACTACTTCTAACATTTTCAGCAACTAAATGAAGAGCATGGAGTACATAAGTTATGTGTATTAATTTAGGAAAAGTTACTTTTAGTAAACGTCCGAGTAGTAACATAGTAGCAGCACCATCTGTTACAAGCATGCAGACTTGAGTACTATGAATGTGAAATTTCTTTAAGGTGTTCATTATTATTTGCCGAATATTTGCCGCAGTACATGCTTGTATACGTTTACAGGCTAACAAATAGGGCTGTGAAAATGTGTTGGCTGATAAAATACGTACGATTACGTTTATTATACTATTTTTTTTAAATCAGTAGTCTCATCTACAGTAATCCACACATTTTTATTATGCAATTCTCTCCTTGCTATATTTTCAAACCTCTCTCTTAAACGCGGCAAATGTTTCTGTAAAGTTCTTCTTGCAGGTAATTTATAATTTGGCAGATATTTATTCCAGAACACTTGAAAACGGCGTTTGCTGATTAAACGAAGAGGCAAATTACATGCAGTCAACATAAATAAAAAATCATAAAGGAATGTTGCATAAGGTATTTCATTTCTTTTGTTCAGTTTATGTATTGCACTGTTCACATGTTTTTTACAATTGTCTTTCTTCCGTATTATAAGTCGCTTATTACAAACCAAACACAATACTGCACATCCATCATACTTTAAATCGGGAAATTCTGCTATGTATTTTCTAACCGACGTAGCAAACGGCACAGACTTTCGCGATATGTTTGTGTGAAGTTATTATAAACACTAACCGTGAACCGTATTGTATTTGATGTGAATGATCTCATTCACTGCTACCGTACCGCCTATGGTATTGCCACTTTCGTCGCCGCTCTAGTCATTGTCACCATGAATTATACAAAAACTTTAGAAGGAGAAAATAGGTTTACATGAATGCAAATGTTATTTTCACTAGTGCCAACGTAAATAATAAGAAATCGTTTGCATATGTTTGACTTAGGATAATATGTCCGAAGACAGATAATTTGCATATTTCTCTTATTGCAGAGTATAGAAGAGCTCGTAACATGCATGCACATGAGAATAACAATTAGGGTCATAATTAATGGGATCGAGTAATATTCAGTGGCGCATCCAGAGCCAGATGATAGACTTCGGATTTGGCTTCAATCGGACAAAAGCAATAACTGACAGTTTGTCTGAGAAACTATTTTATGAGAATTGGTTATTATGTAATGGTCGTGATAAGTACTAGCAGGCACACCGACCTTTATTTCACAGAAAATAGACCCCTAGATATTTGGATAAGATTCTGCGTTCAATTGCATACGGCAGCAATGAGGAAAGAAATCTTTTATATGGACTGTAATCCTCGTCACCGTAGAACAACCATCGTGAACATCTGGATTGAAGTTAGTACAGAAAGAATAAAATGGGCAGCATATTCTCCAAATGGTAATGGAATATAATACGCTTGGGATGTTATAGGAAAACGTGTTGCTACACGAGATACGCTATCAAGGCATTACGAATTGCTGCCAGTAAGGAATGGGATTTGACTCCCCAAAAGATCTATATGCTTAACCGGATGTCGTTAACATGCCATTATTAATAACTATTTTTCTGTAAGAAATATCGCAATAAAACTTCTACAAACTTAAATATTTTGGTATTTTTCTTACAATCAGAATGGAAGATTTCATATACTCCCAAATTCACATTAAACCAAGCAACCAAATAAGTTCAGGAATATACTGGAGCCAAAAAAAATCGCTTTTTTTAAAATTATATTATCGTTTTTATGAAATATCCATTAATTTTTTTGTGCAAAGTACGCTACACTAGATGGTAACTAGAAACCAGTTGTACGTTTCCTTTTCCCTGTCATATTGATAGTGACAAGAGTACAAACTAAAGATATTTAACGTTTAATTTGACCTGTGTTAAAGTGACTTTATTTGTGGAACTCCTAATCTTGTAATTAATCAGTCGTATACTTATTACAGCATCGCACTATTTTACTCCGTAAATAGTCCTTCGTACTTCTTCTTGTTCTTAATTCTCGAATAATAAAATAAGAAATCGTTTATATTAAAAATTTAAAACATACATATGTTAATATATAATCAAAATATATTTTAATATATTCGAGAAATAAACGATTATTTTCTTAGCAGTAATCATTATTAAAGAGCATTTATCTATGTAATCACATTTTGACTACTGGATATTACATACAATACCTACGTTAACCATCTAAACTGTGTCATAAAATGGATATAAAGTAGCTTCATCTACAATTCAAGATTCTTCCGTGCCCCAGTAACAACTGTTTCGTTTGTTTGCATAGCTGCTTAGTTGAAAATGTATTCCGTCGTTTGTAACACTTTTTTGATAAAAGCCGTTAATTACATAATTTATGATACGAGAATCATATCCTTTCGTATTATATGTATGTTTCTGAAGGTTTGTGATGCAGTTGCTGAGGCATTAACGCTTAGAAGAGAAATTATCTAATGATTGTGTGCATACTTGTTTGTAAATATAACAATAAACTGAATCATTACAAAAAACTGACAAGTGACACTCACAAGACGTAAAATCGCAGCCGAAGGCATATGTATGCATGTACTAAAAGAAATAAAATTTAATATTATTTATTTTTATGTTCTGATAACACAGTATTTTAAAATATTATTTATTCTTTTCTCCTATCCCGTTTCTTTATTGAAGATTTAGATAAAACTCCTTCCATTATAACAAAATAAAAATATAAAAATGTATTTATGTTTCACAAAAATAATAGTGTTAGTAGTATTTATCAAATTTTTATAAATTTAAATGGAAGTCTAATAAAAAGAGGCACCCAATCTCAAAAATTCGAAATTAAATTAAAATCGTTTAGCTTGAAAATTAAATCACTTTCTATTTCTGTTATAAAACGGTTTAATGAGCAAAATTAACCTTAGAAAATCTATGTATTCTTCGTTTTTACTTAATTATTATATTATTTGCATATCATTTCAAGAGAAAATACATATTTAAAAAAGCCAAATCTCACCTTCTTCCTAATGTATTGAAAAGCATATTTTTTCTTTTATGATTTATGTTGGCACTGCGAGTATTCGACCAGTGGCGAGTGCTTCAAATAAATGTCAATAATTTAGCGGGTAATAAATGTAAATAAACACTTACCCTTTTAGGCAGGGTTTTCAGTATACAGATGCACGTAGTGGTTAAGATCAGTTAAATATTTGCAGCATCAGAGAGATTTCAACAGTTTTCGGTGAAATTATTAATATCCTGAAATCGAAGAACAATCGCTGTTCAAAGCATAGAATACACTTCACTGATCTTCAAAATTTCAAGCGTATCACGGCTCTTGTGAAGTATCAAATTCCGGTAGCCTATGAAAAATGCACGAGAGATGCGAAAAAGAGCATAGTTGATGATCCGAAATTCTTTTGGTCCCACATTCAAGTCAAAAATTGTACTACTTTCAGTTGGTGTTCATCCAGTTTGATGCCTGTATGAATCAATAACAAACTGTTTCCTAATATCGTTAAGGAATCTAACAAAACACGACCGGAGAAGATTAAGTTCCAAGTTTCTTGTTGAAAGACTTTTTGCAGACATCTTCACATATCCTTTAACAAGTTTATTTGTCCTGACATTTAGTACTTCGACCTTTCCTAATTGTTGTAAATTAACAAGACTATGTCCTGTATCGAAAGATCGGGATCCAACGGTCATTGCCAACTATAGACCTATAATTACTGTCAAATTTCAGCAAGGTTCTGAAAATGTGCACTTGTAATTATCTGTCTCCGATAATTTATAATGCAGTATCACCAGATCGACATGGTTTTATTCATCATTGAACTTCCCAAATTTCTTCCTGTTCGCAAGCCTGAGCAAGCTCAGCTATAAATGGATATCTCGAAGGTTTAGGTAGTTTTTCTTTTTTTTAAAGACTGGAAGTTCCAAAAAAAAGTGTTGAGCTAAACTAGTATAGCTGAAACGAGACTATGTAGAAAAATAAATACAACTCCCCAATAAATCGCTTTTCTTCTGTCTCGTTCTAAAGATTTTCAGATCTCTCCTCGTATAGTGTTTCATTGTTCTTGTACACCTAATATACATGTTAAAACATTCCGTTCAACCAAATTAATGACTGGATCATTTAGTTACGAGTTTATAGACGTGTAGTTTGATTATATGTTCTAACTTCTTAAATATGTCCATAAATATAGTTAAATATTATTTACAGAGAAACCAACTCGTTTAACTTTTGGATGTGAATGATTATTCTTAAAGCAGAGTAAGCACATATTAAAAAAGTTTCCATCCGACGATCTGAAATTACGTATTAATTAACGGCAAAAAGTCACCTTGCCAAATTACAATTATTAGCACATGTATAACAAATTATCTGCACTCAGAAGTTCATATATGCTTGACGTGGTTTTCGAAAAAATGAATTCGAATTCCTCAAATACCCTTAGTGCTGAAAATGATAATGGTTTTGTTCCCCGTTGTTTTGTATACGGTAAACATGCCTTCATTAAACGTTCAGGATGCAATCATTTTTTATGTTCTAGATTATCATTACCATATATATTACGTAGATATAAATATGTATTTATTAAAATCGTATAATACAATGTAGTATAAAATAATATTCATGGAATTTTTATACAGCTGATCAGGATAATAGTCAGGCAGGGCGATCCTATCATTATTTCTGAGTCGGCAATCCTAACACAGAAATGTTGTTTTGTCATTAGTTAAGTTATATGAATTTCTTAAAAGAAATAGTAGGAATGATATGACAAAATACGAATTTTATTTAAGTCTACTTAAAATACCAATAATGATAATTAACGTAAATGCTGAGACTGGCAGCCATTGATTTGGAAACAAAGCTGTGGCCTTTGTGGAAATAAATTTAGGACGCATTACAGCATATTTGGAGCAATTAGTTGTATTGTGGCGTTAATTCCATTTATTACTTCCAGTTCATTGGCCAGAGGCGTCACATAAACTGTTTCCTTCAAAGAACTCCAATCAAAGAAGTCAAGGAGATTCATATCTAGTGATCTTGCAAGCCATGATATTGCTCCATTTCGCCTGATCCATCTATTGAAAAAACTTTCGTTCGGTAATGCTCTTGCTATTCTTGCGTTATAAGCTGGTGCACCATTGTACATGCAATTCATGTTGATTCTTCTGAGACTTAATGGTATATTTTGCAATACTTCCTTCAACACATTTACGTATTCGTTTGCATTTGGTCCATTCGGAATAAATATTGGTACTACAATTTGAAGGTTTAAGATGCCTAGTCAAACATTTACAGAAAACTTTCTTTGGTGTCCAAACTTTCGAATAGCTATGATATTTTCGTCTGCCCAAAAATTTTGACTTTTGAGGACACTATATCTTGTAAATCTGAATACTCCATAACATAAGTGCTAAAATGTTTGGATCTCTTGAATGTTGTTTAAAATTGCGTTGCAAAATATTATTCTTTGGAAATTGTCATTTTCGTAAAATGGTTGTACTTTTGTAATAAGAGATGGTTTTAAAAGGCTTTCCGTCAACACTGAAAGAACTGTTCATTTTCTGGGCTATTTGCCTAGTGTATCAATGAGAATTCTGATGAATAATATTCAAAATTTCTTATTCAGCTTGGATCGTACGATAATGTCTTGTTCTACTTGAATGACGTATTACATATTTGCCTTTTGCGCATTTCGATTGCAAAACCTAAACACGATATATGTACATATCAGTGTATTTGTTGAAGTGTACGTTACAAATTGCTTGGCATATTACAAAAATAAGGTAGTTATGGAAGCAAAAATATTGAACGTTAAATTAACAAAGATCGAAATTTGACAAATAATTATTTTTACAGATATTATCCTGGCCAATGTCGCCATATGTATTTTAATATAAAAAAGCAAAGAAATGTTCAATAAGGTAAAATACTGACATAAAATGATTAATTACATCAACGTAGTTATACGTAATTTTATTTGATAGAAAAACATGGTTTTCCATGGAAAATTCCAAGATATTTTTTATCGTACACATTCAATGTTTATGGTCTCGTGTGCATTAATGACTGCCAGTACAATATTTCTGTGTTAGGATTCTCGATTCAGGAATAATCATAGAATCGTCTTACCTGATTCTACCACCGTATACTTCTATATATATATATATATATATATATATATATATATATATATATATATATATATATATATACGTGCATGTATACAAATATTAAGAAAATAAGTGTTATCAAGATTAATACATTTCTAGCAATTATACAAAGGGTACTAGGAAAGTTTTGCAATACAGCTTTGTTTATTTAATTTTTTCAAAGTAATTTCCTCTACACTCAATACACCTCTCCATCCTCCGAAACTAACAGTGCAAAGTCGTAGGGAGCAAGATCTGAACTGTAGGGAGGGTGCTCGGGAAGTTTCAATCCTGTCGTGGTCAAATATTTAGTGCAGGCTTTGGGGCGGTGAGCTGGAGCCTTATCGTGATGGAGGAACCAGGTGTCCATTCCTAACTTTGGCCGCAGGTTCTTCATAGATTCAATGACTTTAGGCAGGCACTGTTCAGTATACCTCTTAGCTGTGACTGTCTTCTGTGTGTCCAAAACGACGCGTTCCACAATTCCACTCGATTTGAAAAATACAGCTATTTACTTCTTTACATATCGGGATTTTCTGAGAAGTATGGGTGTGTCCTCATCATCAAAGACCCAAACTTTGTTTCGAGCTTTGGTCGGCACGTCGTAATAGCACAGCCAAGTCTCGTCACCCGTCACGATGTTGTTCACATACTGAGATTGTCCCTTATTAAAGTTTTTAAGAATCTCCCGGCACCATGTCACACATCGTGCTATCTGCTCTTCAGTCAGTCGATGCGGCACCCAGAAAGAACAAAGTTTCTTCACGTGCAAATGATCATGCAGAATCGAACGAATTGTTGGTGCATTTAGGCCTGAAATACCCTCTATCTGTTGATAGGTCACTCACGTGTTCTCGCCAAGCATTTTCCTCACAGTAGTAACGTTTTCCTCCGTAACTGACATTCGTTGAATTTTCCCTTTGAAATTCTTTATACCACCTGAATATCGTTGTGCGAAACGGACAAACATCACCTAGTGCAAGAGTCATTTCTTCGAAACACAGGTCTCTGTTTAAATCACGCACGAAATCATAACGCAAAACTGCCCTTATCTCATTTCGTGACCACGATGCCATCACAAGCGCTTTACACTCTTACTGCTAACAAATAACTAAGCCCATCGACATGGTGCGGCGGCTACTATGCATGTATGAACATCTCTCAACATGCGGTAACAAGCAGCTTCCCATGATTCATTGTTGCGTCATATTGCAAAACTTTCCTAGTACCATTTGTACATTTTTGCGTGATGTACCTCGATGTCTCGCCTTTTCCACTAGCACCGCATGCATCAAGCGATATCAGTTTGAAGAACAATATCATCTAAAATATTTCTCTATGATACCTGATCATAGGTCACCTGTCGTCTCTAGTATGATTACCTCTTAAGCACCCCTTTATTAAAGGATTATTGAAAACTACATTAGAAGGGGAAAAGTGGAGTGTTATACCTGTACACTACAAAAATCTATGCATCAATCTATCTGCATTCTATTTATCTCTTCTCTGTTTTCTTGTGGTGATTTCCATCCATATCATATAACTTGTACAGTAATGTTGCAATATATACCTCGAAAGCGTACATAAATTTTTATCGATATCAAAAACTAGTTTCATACAATAAACTATACACCGTCAAATTTAGGGCGATTTCTTCTTATAATTTATTTTTTAATTTAATTTAAATTTTACTGCATTATGAACGGTGTTCTTAAAATCCACAACTACATTGTTTTAAGTAAAAGTCGTTCATTATGACACTATTTGTAATTTTTATTTGCAAAATAAAAACGCGAAAGAAATTTTCCAGTAGTAATGCTGGCTTTAACTGCGCGAATGCTATCGTAGAAAAGATCTTTCTACACGTAATTTGTACAATATTTTTTATAACGAACAAAACGTTATTAATAGTAAAATATTATTATTATTATATTAATAATAATATTAATAAAATAAGTCACATAAAATATATATGTACTAATTCTTAGCAGAGTAATAGTGAAGGTCAGAAATGTCAATTAAGCAAAATATAATTGAAAACTTTTAAAGTTGTATACTTCATTAGAGTATACACTGTTTTCTAAAGATTTAGATACATTATTAATAAATGAATTGTATTGTTGAATTGAAAATATATTTATGGTAAAATTATGAACACATCATCGTTTTCGAGACAAAAGTCTTAGCCCCGAATACTGAAAAGAACTATTTATAGAAGAGGCTTTTCTACTGGTTGTAATATATAAAGGGTTTTCCAATAGGGACTTGACAAATTTTAATTCAATTTGTGAACGCACCCTTTCACTAATCATCGAACCGTCACTGTCAATTTATTCAGTAAACTTAACATTTTCATCATGGTAAAGTACACGAACGAACAACGTCTGCAAATTATAAAAATTTACTACAGAAATTCGGAGTCGGTGACCGCTACTTTAAGAGCGTTAACTCCGATTTTCGGTCGTAATTCTCGCCCTAGTAGACAGGCAGTAACAAGTTTAGTGCAAAAATTTGAGTCTACATATTCGTTGTGTGATGTTGCCGTGCCAGTGAGACAACGGGTTGGTCGAAGCGTCGAAAATATCGCTGCCGTTGAAACGTCCGTAGCAAATGATCCAAATCAGTCAATTCCACGGCGTTCTCAAGAGTTGGGCATCGCCCAAACCACTTTATGGCGAATTTTGCGTAAGGATCTTGGTTTATACCCATACAAGATCAAGCTGACTCAAGAAGTGAAGCCGATGGACCATTTGAAGCGACGTACGTTCTCCGATTGGGCTCTGGAAAAGATGCGCCAAGATGCTCAATTTCATCGCAAAATCATTTTCAGTGACGAAGCTCATTTTTGGCTCAATGGGTTCGTCAATAAGCAAAATATGCGTTATTGGTCGGGTGAAAATCCACATGTGCTTCATGAAACACCACTTCATCCACAAAAAATAACTGTTTGGTGCGGTTTGCATGCCGGCGGCGTCATAGGTCCATATTTTTTCGTCAACGATAATGATCGTCACGTTTCTGTGAATGGTAATCGTTATCGCGTCATGATTACCGATTATTTTTGGCCCGAATTGAAAGATATGGACTTGGACAACATGTGGTTTCAGCAGGACGGTGCCACAAGCCACACAGCACACGTTACAATCGATTTATTGAAGAGTAAGTTTGATGAGCGTGTTATCTCAAGAAATGGACCAGTCGATTGGCCGCCTCGTTCGTGCGATTTAACGCCTCTAGACATTTTTCTTTGGGGCTACGTCAAGTCATTGGTCTATGCCAACAAGCCGACAACGTTGGAAGAGCTCAGAGCCAACATTGAACGCGAAATAGCAGCCGTTTCGGCCGAATTGTGTGGCCGAGTCATCTAAAATTGGGTCCAACGAATCGACCGCTGCAAATGTGTCCGCGGTGGCCATATGAACGAAGTCGAGTTCCATTCATAAATGTTTTGATTGTACTTCAAACCGATAATAAAGTTTTTGAAATATCACAAGTGGTCTGCATTTTATTTTGAAAAAAAGTTGTCAAGTCCTTATTGGAAAACCCTTTATATATATATATATATATATATATATATATATATATATATATATATATATATATATATATATATATATTGTTCCTTGTAAATTATATGTGAAAGAAAGGTCATTCGCAATGGTTTAACTAGTTTTTATTGAACAATAAATAAAGACTATAAAGTTAGAAATTTTTGTGGAACACCCGGTATAGTTCCAAGCCTCGGAGATCGAAAATTGTTACGGAAATCAAGAAGATATTTAGGAGTTATAAAAACACATCATAATTTCAAACAAAATGTTATATTTTATTAGTACATAAGCGTGTTTAATACTAATGTACTGAAAATTAAGCTTGTCTAATATTAATATATTTAAAAAACCAAAGACGTTTAATTTATTATATAACGTATTAACACTTTCGGGTCATTCATTACACGGACAATTAATTAAATGTTTAAAAATAATTACTAAACCTATCAAGCGAAGATACATATGTAATAATACTATACACAAGGACAATCAACAAAGTATAACGAAAGTTGTCATCGACTGCTAAAACTATTTGGATAAAATGATAATCGGGAAAGATGTCAAATTTAATTGATGTACTCTGTACAAAGAACGTTGCTCTCTTTTCGATAGACGAAAAAAATCACATCGAACATAGTTATTTACATTGTTAATTAACAAAAAGAACAGACGCAATCCATTTTGTTGACATAACGCCATCCGTAAGTAAATACGATTTAAAAATATTAAGCAACTTGTAGTATACACGTTACAAATGGTTGGTTGATACCATTACCATTTTCTCACGTACCAATAAATAAATACATAACATTCAGTTATAACTGCGAATAGGTATCTTATTTAGAAAACTTAATGACACAGGTAAAATATTTAACTTTAGTTGTTAAATTATTCATTGCATCATGAAAAACAAATGCAAAACAAATATTGAGCCATAGTGAATGAATTTGTACTACGAACCTTAAGGCAAATTTCGACTAGAAACTAGGACATTTGTTTTATTAATAATAGAAATTATATTTGATTGGATGTTTGCAAATTCTTTTTAAATGATTTTGCTATCAGTAATGTACTTTGTTTCGACTACCTATTCGAATAAGTCGATATTATTATAAAATTTTATCGTAGATTTTTTGCACACATAAGTCTTATCAAAAACCTAAATAAAGGGTTTTCCAATAGGGACTGGACAACATTTAATTCAATTTGTGAACGCACTCTTTCACTAATCATCGAACTATCACTGTCAATTTATTCAGTAAACTTAACATTTTCATCATGGTAAAGTACACGAACGAACAACGTCTGCAAATTATAAAAATTTACTATAGAGTTCGAAGTCGAGTTCCATTTATAAATGTTTTGACTGTACTTCAACCCGATAATAAAGTTTTTGAAATATCTCAAATGGTCTGCATTTTATTTTGAAAAAAAGTTGTCAAGTCCTTATTGGAAAACCCTTTAGTATTGTGAAAGTTTTCAAATACTTACGTATACGTAATATATAAATCATAGTAAAATAATATATTGAAAGTGATTCTAGTAAGAATTAAATATTTAATTCAAATATTGATGTGTTATTGAAGTTATTAAAATTATAAAAACATTAATAATTATAATATGAAAATAAACAATAAGTATGTGAAGTAACATAAACAAATATTAAAAGTATACTGTATAGCTAGGATACATTATTATAAATTATATGAAACTATAATCATGCTATCCATAAGTTAAAGAGATTACTAAGAAGATACTATATGTAAATTAACATTAAAAGAAGCAACATGTAGGGATTTATTCAGAAAAAGAAGAAAATAAAACTGGATATAGTGAACTAACGCATAAATAAGACGATTATATACAAACATAATCGAAGTTAAATTGTGAATTTAAGAAAATAAGGTATATCTTAATTATATTAATGTGTGTAAAATATTAATTGAAAAGGTATAATAGCTTCTAAGTTTGAGGGATTGAAATAAGTTATTACTTACTTTAGCTCCTCAAGCTTAGATAGTTACATTTAACTGTTTAAGTAGTTATCATTTCCTACACTGAAAATTTGTTTTTATATACTATATCGCTCATAAGTATTTGGTCACCCATGTTTCATTACAGTTTCTATAGAAAAGTTGTAATTATAAAATTTATTTCTGTAGTAAAAAGTAGTTTCATAGTAAACATTAAAATCTATAAAAGCTTATTCAAAAAAAAATAATTATGCGCTTACCCTATGATAATACCCAAATAAAACTCCAGGTAGAATAATTGCACCGAAGGGATTAGATCTATGGTTTCGTGACTTATATATTTGTTTACAATTCGAAATGTATAACCGATTTTAGTCCTCGATATATGCGATCATTTTCGATAGTGCCCTACACAAACTCCAGGAATTTTTGCTTTCTCACAGACAGGCATAGAAGTATTATTAATTGCAAAATATTACCAGATGTTTCAGTGTTCTAATGTCAAATGTTGAATATTACGTTACGTTTGTTCGTTTTTACTCTCTTTAAATTAACAATTTTGCAAATAACCCATAACTCGAGTTTGCTATAAATATTATTCATACATGAGATCACAGCACCTAAATCACGTTGCTCTCATTTATTTGCAAAATATGGATAGGTTTTCAAAAGGCTATAGGAACAATATTCCTTTAGAAATATAATGATAAATATTTTAAATGTTTTTCATCGTCATCTCGAATAGACTGTATTGTGTTGATTGTTGAGAAGTTTTATCAAATCATAAAAATTACTAGAAATCAAAACTGATAACAAACGTACAGATTCACAGTCCATCCACAATGGTAACCACTGTGAATAATGTAACTATACAGATTTTTCTAATCTTGCTTTAACTTTAGTTGTCAAACTATTCATCCTTCATGAAAAACAATGACAAAACAAATATTTAGTCATAATGAATGAACTTTTACTACGAAACTTAAGGCAAATTTCGTTTAGAAACTAGGATATTTGTATTATTATTAATAGAAATTATATTCGATTGGATGTTTGTAAATTCTTTTCCAAGAATTTTGCTATCAGTAATGGTACTTAGTTTCGACTACCCATTCGAATATGTCTGCTGTTAGTTCGTTAGTAAATTGATTTTTGTTTGAATATTATTTAATTTGTTGGGTCTAACTGCGTTATAATTTTTTGCTTGACTTGTTTTGCAGTCTGGCCCTATGGCTGTTATTTTTTTTTAAAGAAGTACCTCCTCTAGGAAAATTTTGTTGACAAAATCCAATGTTTATACGAAGGTGTTTCGACGGGATAGTGACCTTTCAAAAGTTGGCAACACTTTCGCCACGAAGAATATATTGACGACTTTAATCATGTTTCAAAAATCTACTGTCAAAATTTCACTTAAATCTGTTCAATAGACAAATTTTAATAATTATTTAAAGTAGATTGTTGTTTTTAACATGAAGAATAATAATTTTATGTAAAAAATATGAAAGAAACTGACAATTGTTACACAAATATTACGGCGAATCTGCTCAAAAATGATTATATGAACACAGCAAGTGTCTGTTGATATTTTATGTGGTGACGTCAGTCCGTTAGGATACATCAGCGCCCCCGTTCCCAAAGTACGAAACGAGCTACCTGTGTGCTTCAAGTGTTACAAGAACTATTGGCGTCCTATAGTTAGAAAGTGACCTATCTAAATTCCTACTGACTCTGCAGGTTATTTCCCGGGCAAAGACAGCTGCTCAGTGGGCGAGGGAAAACACCTCTAGCCCGCATGGGTTTTCAACCACTGCCCCTGCGAATACTTAAACAATTGAGCCCAGATTCTCAGCAAACTCGCGACTTCTGCAGTACCAGTATTAAATGTCATATAAACACAGATGAGATTGAACATCCGAAGCCGTAAATGAAGACTTCCGACGTTCATCACCTGAAACCTTCATGTACGGTATTTCTCCAGAACGGCGTGTCATCTCGAATAAACTGTATTGTGTTGTTTGTCGAGAAGTTTTATCAAATCATAAAAATTACTACTAATCAAAACTGATAGCAATTATACAGATCACAGTCCATCCACAATGGTAACCATTATTTGCCTTTGAACAATGTAACTATAGTTTCGCTCATATATAGACTTCTCCAATCTTGCTATTTATCTATTACACACGAGCAATATTTGCAAAATGGCACTACTACAGCTTCCTCATGTTCCGAAATGCAATTCCCGATAACTGAAAACTTTTAGCAAAATAAGTAATTAGCGAATTTAACGACAAGAACCTAATTCTGTAATAGGAGAGTTACCGAAGCGTATCAAACTTTTGTTATGTATATTGACTGAGTCACATTTTCTGTATCTAAAAATTATAATTACACTAGTAAACATAAATTTTGTTATATGAGATGTGCTTTTTATAGAACTTTTTAGTGTGAATTTGAAAATGTAGTCATAATTTTTGCATCACCCATACTTTTCGTGCGTTAAAAATTATTTATAACTGTAGATATACCATACTTATTAGATACTTTGTCAATACACAAACATCAAGGAACTGTATTTTAATATAAACGTAACATAAAGAAAACTTATACAATCAATGACATCATCACATTGTAACTCATCCATTACCATGTCACGACATGAATGCAATGGTTTACAACGCGTTTATTGTGTCAATAGAGAGCTAGGATTCACAGATCATCAAAATAGTTTTGTGACATTTTTATGAACAGTTAATGTGACATAAAATATACAGTCAGTGGTAATGGTGTAATGCCAAGGAAGTGTATAAATTATCCCAATACTGCTATGAACTTCATTTTGGTTGTAAAGTAAAGGTTGTTTCAAATTGCGCGGTTTCTTTAAGAATAAATAAAATACAGATGGCGCACTGACTTTATCTGTGTATGTGGGCATTTAAAAAGTGTGATGTATGACATTTATAAAAATGACTTCGTACATGGTACAACGCGTCCAAATTGTTGAATTATTTTATGAAAATCAGTGTTCTGTAAAAAGAGTTTTTAGAAAATAACGTTAATTTTATGGTTTACATCTGAAAGCACTATTGGTCGAATTATTAAAACATTTTAAGAGATCGGTTCCGTGGAAGATGAAAAAAGTTAAAAATACAGTCGTAGTAGTCGTTAAAAAGAAAATGTTGGTTTGGTTCGTGAAAGTGCTGCTGAAGATCCTGAAATGTGCATTAGACGACGTTCACAACAACTTGGACTCAGTGGATCAACAACATGGCGTATTTTACACAAGAATTTAGCTCTGAAGGCATATAAGATTCAAATAACACAGGAACAGAAGCCATTAGATTATTTAAAACGTCGTTCATTTGTCAATTTCATCAATGAACAGCCAACTGATTTTTCTCGAAAAATGTTTTCCTATGAGGCACATTTTGAACTTGGTGGCTATGTTAATAAACAAAATTGCCGTATCTGGGGTGAGGAAAATCCACGGATTATTCATAAGAAACCTATGCATCCTAAACGAGTTACTGTTTGGTGTGCATTATGGTCAGGTGGTGTAATTGAACCTGACTTCTTTGAAAATGCTGCTGGTGAAGCTGTAACTGTCAATGGTGATCGATATTGTCGTATGATAACCGAATTTTTGTGTCCTGAATTAATGAATATTGATCTAGAGGATATGTGGTTTCAACAGAATGGCGCTACACCTCACTTTGCATACGAATCAATTGATTTATTGAGAGAAAAATTTCCTGAACGTGTAATCTCAAGAAACGGTGATGTTAATTGGCCACCAAGATCATGTGATTTGACACCGTTAGACTAATTTCTTTGGGATTATGTGAAAAATCAGGTTTATAAAAGCAATCCATAATCAATTCCTGCTTTGAAAGATGAAATTGTTCGTGTCATTGGTGAGACAGAGCCGCAATTATGTCAAAATGTCATTGAAAATTTTAACAAAAGAGTGGACGTGTGTGGAGCTGCAAGAGAAGGCCATTTGACAGATACTATTTTTCCCATATAAATGTTATAACTGATACTTCAATTACCAATAAACAGTTTTTGAAAGTGAATGCAAATTATGTATTTTATTTGTCCTTAAAAAAACTGCAAAATTTGAAACACTCTTTATATTCATCTACACATTTCTGCCGTTTGCTTCATATTGCGACCTGGTATTATATTATACATATATGTACATTATTAGAAATTTTTTGATTTAATTTATACATCCAAAATATTCAGATACTCTGACTAACATTGAAACAATTTCAAATGTTATTTTAATTTATTATAAAATATCGCAATTTCAATAATTTGTATAACAATACTGTGGCTCGGTAAATTGGAAACACCCTTTATATTTAATTCAAGTT
This sequence comes from Dermolepida albohirtum, assembly GCA_031893035.1. Classification (NCBI taxonomy): domain Eukaryota; kingdom Metazoa; phylum Arthropoda; class Insecta; order Coleoptera; family Scarabaeidae; genus Dermolepida; species Dermolepida albohirtum. The sequence continues at coordinate 20,707 of JAVIWB010000103.1, read as the reverse complement.
GTAAGCTTCTATTGCATATGTTATTTAATATTGTATTGTCCTATAATAGGATCTGTTAGGCAAATACATTATATAATTTATTCCAGGGAACACAAATGTTGAAAACCCTCCATTTTGTCAACCCATAAAACGTCTACCTGCTTCCATTACACATTAAACTATAAAAATCTTGTACTTCACTTTATTTAAAGGAAAATTTCCTAGATTAAGCGATGCAAAAATAAAGGAAGGTATCTTTGTAGTCCCGCAAAAAAGGGAATTAATGCAGGATCAGCTTCAGAATTTGTTTCTAGAAGTTTCTAGAACTTTAAAAAAATTTTTGTGGCTTAGTAAGGAACTTGCTTGATTCATACAAAGACATAGCATGCAATATGCTTCATGGATATATTTCGATCACGGGAAAGCAATACCAGGGAAGATGGAGTTTTAATATGCTTGTCGATTACTACTGGACATCCCGAAGTAAAATACACAAGTCAGTATTTCTTGTTTTTGGGTATTAGAGGTGTAATAATAACGCATAAAAATATATTTATCTTTAAATTTAAATGGTCTGTCACAGACAAATACCTTTGCATTTACATATTTTGCAATGTGTGACAAAAGTTTTTTTGTAAACCAGTGTTATTTTTCTAAGTCATGAATTGAAGACAATTTTGCCTATTGCAATTACATTCAATGTGAAATAGCAATAATGATTTCATAAATTTAATTATCTTTAATTGGATATGAAAATTTCTTCGTCAGTATGCGTTAATAACGTTACTAAATGATTAAATCTCTCATAAAATATACCTGCACTAGTAAATATGTCAAAATCTCACCACACCCTCCACACGAATTCGAGAACCAAGTTCAAATTCAAGTTCATTGCCTAATTTAAATGTTACGTTATTAAAGTTTTGATTATTAGCCCGATCATAAACAATTCGTATTCATACATATCACCTTATACATACTACATACACATTACATATGTGTGGATCTACTTGTCTCGTTTAAACATAAATTTAGTTTAACCGCACCTTCAATGACGTAATTCAAATTAATAATTAATATTAATATGGATAGTTTTTGGCTTAAGCGTTGAGTAAGATTGTCCGGTGATCTAATATTTATTGTACCTATTGAAATATGTATCGTTTTTAAATGTACAGAACAATTACAGAAAACACGCCCATAGCACACCACGATAAGAACTAATTATGATTCAACTTCTTTTTTGCGATTCCACAGAACCGCCTCCTATTATTACACTTTTTTTATACTTCGACAGGTGTTTCTTTTATTTTTTCTTGTCGGTGTATAGCAGGAAAAAAAGACTAGAGTAAGACCGTCGAAATGAATCTAACTTGGGTGGAATGTTGACAGAAATTTTCCAGTTACACAAAGATGAAAAAATAGCTGCTATAAGTCATGAGTTCGAGTTTTATGAAAGTGGAAGAATATATTAGTTTACGAGTAGGTGTAGAATCTAGGATATCATATGTTACTGATCGACATTTCGTTTTCGATAGCGAGGAAACTTCCTAATAGAAATGTAAATTATGCAAAACTTCGGATACATTTTATTTATAAAAGTAAAATACAGAATAAGAAGTTCATTATGTACTATATAAAATTGAATATCTTCACAAAATCCGTTCAAGTTTATTATGAAAAATTTGAAAATAATATTTCGGCGACCTTATATTCTAACACGATATCTATCTATCAAAATGTAAAACGTATTAATATAACCAATAAATTCTATTGGTGTTAACATGTCGGTTATACAGAAACTTGCTTTTTCTTAATATTATACAATATATTGTGTAAACAAATTATAACCATATTTTTTCTGTCTAAGTGGTTTCTAAACCGCACCACTCTTGAATGTGTGAATTCGCGTTGCCATTATATGGTAGCCAATGTATTAAAAGTTTCAATATGAAGATGGAGTTATTTGTCAAAAAAACCCGGTAATATAATTGCGCATGTACTGAAAGATACTTCTAAAAGCTTCAGTCATGCTGGACGCTCAGATGTTATTTAAGACTCGTTTATGTCAGTTGATGTTAGTGTTTCTGAAAAGCTAATACGCGTGCGTAAATTAATGCTCAGATGGAAGGTACGTTCAGGGATTCTGAACCATCATTTGTGGCAGTGAAATTTTGGATAGCTGAATTTATTCGTGGTCGTACCAGTTTGTTGATTATGAACGGGACGGCCTAAAACCGCAACCACTACCGATAACATAAGAAATTTGTACTAGACGAAAGTTGAATTATGGTTATAAAGACAACAGAGGTTATAAGCATCTCGAAAGAAAGTATTTGTCATATATTGACTGAAAATTTGAGCATGAAAAATCTAACCGCGCCTTGAGTGCAGCGTTTACTCAATTAGGACCAAAACTCAATCAGATGTACCAAAGCCAAATAAGTTAGAGTTTTGGCGCCAATTAATAATTATAAATGAAACTTGGACGCACTACTACACTCCTGAAACTAAGACACAGTGTAAAGCAGTTGGCTGTATAGGGTGAAGTAGCCGCGGACAGACGAAGACTGTTCCATAGGTCGAAAAAGTGATAGCAACTGTTCAATAGGATAGTCGTAGAATTGTGTTAACCTTGAAAAAGGAAAAAGCAATAACAGGAACATATTACCATCTTTACCTAACAAGCTGAAGACAAAAATTGCCGAAGAAATGGTAGCTTTTGAAGAAAAAGAAAGCTTCGTTTCACCAAAACAATGCACCGTCTCACACTTCAATGGTCGTCAGAGTACAAATTTACTAATTGACGTTCAAATTGATGAGCTCGTGTCGTATTCACAAGGTCTGGCCGCCAGCGACATTTTTCTGCTTTTTAAGTTTAAAGTTTCAATCGACGGACAAGGGTTTTTATCGAATGAAGAAGCCATCACCTTTGTAAACGTCTATTTTGCAGATTAAGACGCCAGAATGAATGAATTAAAGACTCGAGAGAATCACTATAAAAGAACATACAAACTTACAAGTAAACTATGTTGAAAAACAATTTTAACAAAAAAATACTTGCGTCTGTGTTCGGCTGCAAACATTTCAGACTACACCCTTTTCAAAGGGAAACCTTTTTTATATGTACTTTAAATATTTTTATTTTTGACGTCTGTGCACTATGACATCATCGAGCTCTTTGATTAATTCTAACCTCTCCAAGATCTTGGTTTTGAACGGTGTGGATCGCGTACGGAGTTTATTTTTTCGTACAATTTTTTCGCCGTGTTTTACCAGGTGCGACACTTTGAAATTATCTGCTGATGATGACAACTTGGTTGTCGAAATGCGTATACAGAATTTACAAAAGTGAATGTGGAAAGGGGTTATATATCAACCTTATTGATCAAATTTAATTCCAATGAGATCATAAAAAATCACTTGCTTAATTTTTTTGCAAGCAGAGGTCAGAAGATTTACGAGCGCGGAATAATTATACATAGAGGATGACGGCAAAATGTATTGGGTCAAAATTCAACATATAATTATCGGAATTAAATTGCTTTCCGAACATCCAAATATATTTGCTGCTCTTAAGTTGCCCTGTACAATACGTTATTGATGTTTGTTGACATATCTCTGTAGAATACATATTGTATCAAATAGTTACAAATGGCTTTAATTTTGTAGAATAATTGGAGATCATTCCATTACGAGACAAGCGAAGCAAAATGCAAATGTACTAGGTCTATTTGTATAAACAGTGCAGGATATTTGCATCTTAAAAACGAATATAAAATCAAGTGCTTTATCTACATACGTATGTGTGTAGTATATATCTCCTACATTCATGTCACTATTATGCAAATGTTAGATAACATTCATTATACTCTATTTTGTATTGATTTGCTTTATCGCTTTATCGTTCGTATTATAATTTAGCATGTTCTTGGCTTTGAATTAATAAGTGTCATGATTGTTAACTCTTGTTGCAACAATATGTCATTCATCATTTACAGATTCTACTTATGCTAATTCATGTAATTCAAGTGTATTATAATCAGTCATTTGTTATTTAAATTAATATTGAGATCATATTCCCAGAGAGGTACATCTCTTCGTAAGAGTTTAAGTTTTAATAAATGGTATGAAATCTTGATTTATTACCAGTTCGTACATTTTATGCACTTCTATTTTGCACGATCGTAGCGTTATATGAAACAATAAGGTAGCATTACCTGTCTTCATATGATTATCGTCTACATAATAGTAAATAGCCATTACGGTTACTTCGTTGTGGGGAAGTTAACAAGGCGAATCGTAATATCATAATTCTTTGTATTTGTCAGTTGATTCTGTTTTTGCATTTGCATGATTTCGAGAATTATCTGTCATTTTAATACTTTTTTGCTTGGTTTCTCGTACATAGTAGACACTTGTTATATATCATTTAAATCGTCGAGAGGCTATCTTTCCTTCTGAAATACAAATTGATGTATTTGTTTTTAGCGATTATAAACTGATTTCAATTACAGAACTGCGCAATAAAATTAGGGCCATCATGTAAATTCAAATTTTTATGAAAAATAAATGAATTATTTTGTTAAGCCACCTTTGCTTTAATCATGACTATAATTCTTCTCAGCAAGCTTCTTATTCCGGTGTAGTGCTACGGGCGGAGCACCGAATTTTAGGACAATTATTATCAATTATTTAAGTTTTTCTAAATAAAGAGCAAGCTTCTAATACATGGTACAGGTAATTCCTTCAAATCATGATTATTGCATCAAATATCTCCCCCATTCTGTTTTAAAACAGCTAGGACCGGATTTGGATCTGAGTAAATAATCCGTTTTAAACTATTTCATACATTTTCAATTGGGTTTGTGTCTGAAGAGTTCAGTGTCACGGCAAAACCTATAAGTTACTATCGGAAAACAAACTTTTATTGATTTTGCTCTGTGGCATGGTACACCATCTTGCATAAATTCGTAAACATCTCCAGAACTTAAAGAATCAATGACTGGCATGAGTATTGCTGCTATTACGGATTTGTACTCTACTTGGTTGGTTCGTCCTATCTCCTTTCCTGAAATGCAAGACCAAATCACAATAACCAAAGAATGTTTAATGAAAAGATAAAATATTCTTTAAATTTTTAAATTTACTAGGAATGTGTAAAATTTTATGAACTCAGCCGTGAGGTTTTTATGCTTTTTCCCCCATTTATATTCATTTTCTTCGTCCTATCGCTCAATCTTGCTTTTTCCGTTGTCCGACAGCTATAAATTTTCTATTCGTATAACCGAGATGGCAAAGTTCGTCTCGATATTTTGATGGTATCTCTTTCTAAGATGTGTAGCCTCTCTCTAATAGGTCGCTGTCGATTGTGTAATGATATTTTAACAATTAATCTGTATCCACGATACATTGTCTTTCTCTACCTTCCACAATGTATGCGGAGGCTCGAAGTGGATGGTAGGCTTTTCCTGTAATTAATTTTGCCACCCAGTCCACTGTTTGACGAGAAACACGTTCTCGTCATCCTATTTCTTGATGAGAATTGTTCCCAGTTTTTAATAAAGTCTCTATTGCCACACTTTTTTTACCAGTGATATTTCTGCGTTTCTCTATTGTTCAAAAATTGCGAAACCCCACACAACACAAAGAAAACTAAAATATCACAAAATATTAAAGCTACTTAGAATATTGCACAAATTTAATATCAGCAATAGAACTTTCTCTTTACACATACAACGATGCACTCAGAATGACGAAAAGCAGGTAAAAGTAACCTCCTACAATTGAGTTTAACTTCGAGAAGGGTGTTTAGTGGTGCTTAGAATACTGAGAATTTTAGAGTCGTTATAATTATCGTCAATACTATAAAAAAAGGTATTTTAACAACAGAAAATATGATATTCTCTCTATTTACTAAATATCTTTAAATATTTTTAAGGAATACAGGTGGTCCTAACTTAATTGTGCGGTGCTGTATTTGTGAATCTAACTACTGTAGTTGTTTGTATATATGAACATGAACTTTATGTATTCAGTCAAGTCAGGCGAAATGCTAGATATACTACAGGTAACACCTCCATGAGGCAGAAATAATTTTAGCAAATACCATAGGTATCTGATGTTAGGGTATAAAAAACGCTTCCTCGCTTAAGGGCTATATATTAATGCGGTTAGTGTGCTTTGCAAGATATTTAACGTATGAGAAACCTATTATATGTTTGCTTTTTCGGGTGAATTGATTAACATTTTTTTTAAACTGCTTCATTTAATTTGTATATTTATCGAATTTGTACTTTGACCAAATACTGTGAAACATTTATAATAACAAATTTTAATAATATGTACTTTTGGGCATTAACATCCCCTTAAAGAAAATAAAATAAATAATAAAGTAATCTTAGGTAGATAGGTGGCAAGTATATAAACAAGTAAGGCGTTATTTTATCCGTAGCGGTTTTTTGTGTTATTGTTGCTTGTTTGGTTCTGTTTATTTTACGGAAAAAGAAAAGCAATATTCATTTCTGTTATGTTTGTTAGGTATATATTTACATACACAGACTCTCGCAGAGAAAACTCAACTTTTTTAAAATACAAAAAGCTTACTATTTTGGTAAAATTCATTTATTTTATTCAAAGTAATTGCTTTTGGCTTCAATACAACGTTTTGCACGGTCAATGAACATGTTGAATGAATTTTTAAGTTCATCTTTAGACATGTCCTTTAAGACCGCTGTCGACACTTCTTTAATGGCTTCGATGTCGGCATAATGTTGTCTTGTCACCAGCAAATATAGTTTGGAGAACAGACAGAAATTGCAGGGTCCAAATCCGGTGAATACGGTGGATGGTTGGTGGTTAAAATGCCATTTGTAGTTAGAAAATCAGTAATAAGCGTCGAGCGATGAGATGGTGCAATATCATCTAAGAAACAACAACTACCATTTCCATGATATTGAGGGCGCACACGGCGAATACGCGCCAAAAGACGCTACATAACACGAAGATAATATACAGCATTGACTGTTTGACTAGTTGGTACTAACTCTTTGTGAGCTATGCCTTTCAAATCATGAGAACAAGTCAATATTCTCTTCACCTTTGACTTCTTCAAACGGCTTTTTTTCGATCTTCCTTCGCTTGAATACTTCTATTCAGAGCTTTGACGCTTGGTCTCTAGATCATATTGAAAACACCGTGTCTCATCGCCATTTACAAAGAATACCTAAAGTTTTCTTCCTTTTTTGAGTCTTTAATCAAGTCTGTACAATATTGAATTCAGTTAGCTCGTGTGGTACAAACCTTGCACAAATTTTTTTCAGTCCGAAACGCTACGTCAAAATGCGATGAATCGAATCTTTAGAAATATTTAATTCCATTTCTACGCATCGCAATAAGGATTTCAGCTCATTTCCGATAAATTCACGTATAAGCTCGATGTTACTTTCCGTAGCCACAAAATTTTGTTGCACCAGGATGTTCGTCGTCATTTATGTCCGTACCACCGTCTTGAAATCGTTTATACCACCCATACACACTTGTACGTGATAAATATACTTCACCATCCACTTGTTTCATCAAATTAAACGTTTCAGTAAACGATTTACAGAGTTTAAAACAGAACTTGATAATTGCTCTTCATTCAAAGTTTATTCATTGACCAATGCCAAATATACAGTTACTTTATGTGCAATTCCTCTGCTTCTTATAATGCAAATGTCATGATATTTTGATATAACATTGGTGAAAAATCTACCTTATCGACGCATATTTTTTTAAATAAATGATGCCACTAAGAATTACTATTTTAAAAAAGGTCTGTTTTCTCTGTATATTCACTAATTAAAAAATACTACTAAATAGGATCATGCTATTTTCAAAAATAGTTATACAGCGATTACGTAATTACTTAGTCATAGTTTTACGAGTTCACACACACGTTTGGACAACCAAATAAAATACCATTTCTATTGGAAATGAGTGAATTGAACGCATGAAGAGTCCGACCGGAAATATTTCGCGAGTTTTCGACACAGATGCCAATGTGACGGAAAATATGCCGAAGCTGTCGAGCCATTCATTCAGTCAGTTAAACTAGTTTAATATGTGTCTGTAGTTCTAAATAGCGTGCCATGAATATCTAGGAGCAGCGGTACATAAGAGAGACGTCTATTGGACGGATATCTACTGTTGCAGGCAAAGCATATGTTCTCCGATTTTATTACCGTATTAAGATAATTATTATAATTATTGTTATTATTGTTGTGTGTAAATCAACTATAACGTGGTACATACATATATACGTGTACCACCGTACATGTTTTACTGCAAATCCGGGGCGTTCCACTTCTCTCTTCTGCCGTTAATTAGATTTGTTTATGCACTGTCATATCGTGACGCGAATACCGCAAGTAAAATCGACTTAAGCATCTTATTGTTCAGTGCCGCTGACATGTTCTATTGAATATAATGAAATAATAAAATTTATTTTTATTAACAACTGTACAACATATACAAAAGCGCATTTAGTATGTTATTATTGTTCATGTGATACATCACGTGTGAAGTCTTTTTCCGCTTTCTAGGCTATATGCTAAAGATAGATTTCAAGATCATACATGCATTACATCCGAAACCGGATTTGTCAAGTATAACGCGACATACGTGTGTTGCTTTTAGAAAAGAAAGTTATTCTAATTAATTACGATCGGTATAAATTAAAAATTGATGATAAACGCTAGTGTCTATATAGCATATGTTCCATAATATATGGCAACTTCCAAAATAAATGTTCCTCCCATACAAAGAAATCCACATCAAAATTAATCGATTATGCATTTACGCGTTCACAAGCTCTATCGTTGATGGACACCCTTACTCATACATAGAGCTACCACTTCACCGGAAACCAGGACATGTGCGCCTAATTATTCTTCATGTATAGTGTAAAAATGTCAGAGGGGTGTGGTAGTGCTTTAGTTAGCCGAAAACGTAATGTAAGAAACTTCATAAAATAATGTACAGACTTAAAGTACGATGGCTCAAAAATAATATTTATGTATTCTACTAAACCTTTGTTTTCCCAGGACAAATGTGTGTAAAAAATACGTTAAAACCATACACGTAAATATGCAAAAAGTGACGCAAGTGCTTATAATATTTTTCGTTTAATTTTGATGTTTACTGTTTATAATTTACCGTTTTCTTTACTTGCTAGAAAACAGTTTCGTCAATTCTGATTTACTTCAATTCCAAAAGAAAATTACCGTCTTTAACATCTTTTACACCATCAGTGTTGTATTTTTTGTGCATTTCTTGGCCCCCAATCGACGCGAGTCCGTTTTTGAGCGGTTGTCAAATTATGTGGTATCCTACGTGATCATAGCTTCTTAACGGCAGGGTCTTATGCACGCTAGTATTACTAATACCTAGAGATGCCTCGATCTCGTGGTATGTCACATGACGGTCTTGCATTACCAATTCAGACACTGCATTAATGTTTTCCAACACAACAACATTTGTGGGACGACCTCCATGAAATTCATTGTCCAAAGAACACCGTCCAAGTTTGAATTCACTATACCAACGATATACTGTAGTTTTCGATGGTACTTCATCACCATATAAAGAATTCAGCTCGTCGATGCATTCTTGTTGAGATAATCCACGCCGAAAGTTATGAAAAATAGTTACACGAAAATGTTCGCGAGTTAATTCCATTTTTGCGATGACATAAAATTTTCAAGTTCCTGTCAACAATAGAAATAACGACCGGATAATAAAACTGTCAAGGTAAATATATTGTCACAGATGACAAACCTCACGATATAATCATCGGATCGGAGGCAACACTGTTAGTGTTGCCAGTACCCGAAATACAAGCGGCTACCCTCGTACTAGCTAGTAAAATATTATAGAAATGTACCAGTGAAGCAATTTTGAGAGTAGTACTAAGTACATTGACCAACCTCCAGTTCTCAATAGTCCAGGTTTTAATGTTAATGACTAATTGTGCGGTAAACATTTTAAGTATGGGTCACTGTCTTAAAAATAAGTGTAGTAACTTATTACATGTAATATTTAAACTTCATGCTTTACATCTTGTAGTGAAAACTATTAAAAACCGTTATCCAGTGGTAAAACGATTTAGTTTCACGGATAAAGGCCGTTTATCTTAATTTCACTCATAAATTCGAGAATTTCATAAACAATATCGCAGTATCCCTAAATCATCGCTCCCAATTCTCACCTTGGAGAACATGGCTACATGCCGCGTTTTATTATTCTAAACATTTTCAACAAATATAGAGTTTAATTTTACAATTTAATCAGAAAGGTAGGTAGAGAGCGATCCATCTCTCTTAAAAATAAGTGTAGTAACTTAATACATGTAATATGTGAACTTCTCATATTTTACATCTTGTAGCAGAAACCACGAGAGACTATTATTCAGAGGGAAATGATTTGATTTCACAAGTCTTCTGATATTCACAAACCACCACAGCCAATTCTTACCCATTGTGACACATGATTACAGGTAGAATTATGTCATTTTAAAAATTTTGACAGCAGAAACAGTTTAATTTCACAAATTAATCTGAACGAAGCCGGAGATGTTAAAGAAAGTCAGGAAAAATTTAAAAATATATCATAAGTACAATTTGGTACGTAGACTTCCGCGGTCGTGGTCCATGCTATCTGCTTCTGGGTTTCCGGGCTGGAGTTTCGTATATCTGCCGAGTATGTTACATCTTCAGGGCTGAACTACTGCACTGAAACAGGAAAAATTTAAAAATATATCATAAGTACAAATTTACACATTTACTTGAGGCATTAGGCAAATTAGAAAATCCTTCATTGTCGTTAGGAAAGTCGTTGAGAATATTGAACGATGTACATACGCAGTTGAATGCCTTTTGTGACAAAGAAAAACATCCAATTATAGAAAAGTGAAATAGTGTTTCACACATTTTATCTGACTAAGACATATATGTATATACAGTATATCGTAGAGCAAACAGAACTTTTTTAAAATAGTAATTCTTAATGGCGCCATCTATAAAAAAAATATGTGTCCGTAAGGTAGATCATACACCAATGTTATATCAAAATATCATGACATCTGCATCATTAGAAGTGGAGAAATTGCACATAAAGTAACAGTGTGTATTTAGCATTGGTCGAAAAATGAAGTTTTAACAAAGCAAATATCAAGTTCTGTTTTAAACTCGATAAATTGTTTACTAAAACGTTTAATTTAATGAAAAAAGTGTATGCTGATTCGTGTTTATCACGTACGAGAGTGTATGAGTGGTGTAGACGATTTAAAGACGGTTGTATGGACATAAATGGCGACGAACATCCTGGTGCAAAAAATCCGTGGTTACGGAAAGTAACATTGAACTTGTGCGTGAATTTATCAGAAATGAGCCGAATTCCACATTGCGACACGTGGAAATGGAATTAAATATTTCCAAGAATTAAATTCATCGCACTTTGACACAGCATTTGGGACAGACTTGATTAAAGACTCAAAAAAGGACGAAAACTTCAGGTATTCTATCGTAACTGGCGTTGAGACATGGTGTTTGCAATATGATGCAAAGACCAAGCGTCAAAACTCTGAATGTAAGCATCCAAGCGAAGAAAGACAGAAAACAAGCTGTTTGGAGAAGTCAAAAGTCAAATCAATGTTGTTTCGTTTTTATGATTCGAAAGGCATAGTGCACAAAGAGTTTATACCAACTAGTCAAACAGTCGATGTTGTACTTATATTATCTTGGTGTTATTAAGCGTCTTTTGGCACATATTCGTCGTGTGTGCCCACAATATCGTGAAAATAGTATCTGCTGTTTGTTACATGATACTCGTTAATGCACCATCTCATCGCTCGACGCCCATCACTTATTTTCTAACTACAAATGGCATTTTAACCATCAGCCATTCACCATATTCACCGGATTTTGCGCCTTCTGACTTCTATGTATTCTCTAATTTATTGTACATTTGCCGATGAAAGGACAGCGTTATGCCGAGACATCGATGCCATTAAGAAGGCGATCTTGAAGGACATCTCAAAATGAGCGTAAAAATTGTTTCGACTTGTTAATTGACTGTGCAGACCGTTGTATTGTAGCCGAAGACGACTACTTTGAATAAAATAAATTAATTTTACCAAAACAGTAAGCTTTTGTTTTTATTTCAGAAAAGTTCTGTTTTTTCTGCGACAGACTGTGTATAATGACAGTAATAATGCTTCCTCAGATTTCTCTCATAATTCCGAGGATTGTTTTAGCTATGCAAATGTTCACTAGATGTGGAACGATTGATTTCATTGTATATGCATATTTTTCAAAACGGCATACATCGTTGAGTTAAACGCTGACTTCATTGAGATTGATAATACTTCGCAGAAGAATAAGTACTTTATATTTTTTATATATTATTACAATTTATATGCGTCTAATTTCTCACTACCCTCGACAAACATTCATTGTTATAGTTTTCGAAAATTCAACCTATATAAAGTAAAAGATAATGTAATAATGAGTAGTAATGAATTTTCCATTTCTGGAACTCCTCCAGAACTAGTGGAATAAGTAAATACTTTCTCATTAGAAATATTATAAAAAAAATCTAAAGAAAAATATAAATATATTGTACATATAGTCGTTTTAAGAACTATCGCGAGAAGGTTAATATGAAATTTTTCCCAAAAAATGTTGTAATAGCAAGTTTCTTTGAACTGTGTTTAAAGGTAAAATCTTCAACGCGATGGGACAATTATTCAATTTTACATGTATATCTATTTATTCAAAACTTTGATATTTATTCATCCATGAAGCTCCAGATACAGAATATTTGATAATTAAGGTTGATTCACTATTCGTTATTTCTAGGGTCTGATACGTTGCTCTTCTCTATTAAAGTATAAAATAATTGTTCTCGGTAAAACTGTACAAATGAAATAAAAAGTAAATCTGGAATATTTATAATTTACATTCTTTCCTTACATCCTTAGCGTTAAAAATTGAATATGATAAAATTGATTGTACATTGAAAATCTGTAGAAATTGATGTGTCTTCTTTGGAGATCCGTTGCTTCTCAGGAAACTATGAGAATATTCGTCTCTTATCACAAGCATTAGAAATTCATTTATTACTTAACCATCATTAGAAATACGGCAATAATAAATTTCAATTTGTTAAACGACAAATGTAAGTTGTCTCTATTGGTGTATGGAATACGCACATTGGTAACAATGATAAACCAAGGTTTTATCTAAAGCTAGTGAATGAAATAATTTAAAAAGATTATAAATCACGTATTATTGAAAAGTCATTAAATTAGGGGTAAAACGTATCTCTAAACTTGTTCAGACATCACGCAGACGCAACGCGATTTTTATTGTGTTGAGTATGCTGTTACTGTTATTCGTTTAAGGACAGGATAAGAAAATGCACTTCATACTCAATCAAACAATGTTTCTGGAATATTGATTATTGAAGAAAACATTATACTAAGCAAATGTTACTACTACACGAAACAACTTTAACGCCAAAATAAAACTGTCTCAATCGAATTAGAATTATTGAAACATTTTATCAAAGGTGGGTATAAAATATCACAAATGCCAGCTTTTAACAAGTATAGAAAGCCAATTAAGAGAAAGTATTTTTACGAGCGTACGAAAGAGAAAAGAATGCTATAGTTTTTCCTCATTTTCGATCTATAGCCAAGTCCTTGCATTGCAATTTCACACAACGACATTTCATCGACTATTTTAAGAAAAATTCTTGGAGCTGCTGCTGCTCCACGGACCTAAATCTGATGAGTACGGGAAATGAGGAAACAAAAAAAATTTTGGTAAAAAAATTAATGACAATTGGCGAACGAAAAAAATTGTTAATATTTAGAACAGAAATGATGACTACAGACATGATTTAGTGCGCCAAACTGATACTCACTAACAACCGTTGGACTGAATTATTTGTGTATGATTCCCTTAGCATTATTTTAATTTTGCTTCTCCAAAGCAAACTTTTTTGGATTTCCTTCATCTGGTAATCGCCAATCAATACTTTGACGCATGGCTTCCAGATCGTATTGAAAATACCATATCTAGTCACCTGCTATAATCGTTTTTTCGTTTTCTTAAGCTTCTCTAATAAAGTCTTTGCAGTGCCCAAGACAAATTTTGATCATTCATCAAATGATATGGAATAAATTTTAAAATTAGCATTCAAATTTTTCCATTAAAATGCGAGCATTTCAAGTTTCATCTCAACAAATTTCTCTGAAAACTTTCCATCGTTTCAACCTATGTCATTGTAAAGCCCTCTTGGATTTCTGAGTCGTAGATGACGTCTAAAAATTTATGTTTGTGATCCTTATAAACGATTTTAGGTAAATGCAGTGTTTCTGTGGCGCTTTTACCCTTTCGACGTACAGCTACTTTTTACAGATTATTTACTAAGGTTTATATTTCACTTCAGAAATGAATATAGTTTGTAATGTCGTTAAAATAAAGCTATGTCAGTTGTTTTCGAAATAGAAGATGTAAAATAACGCGTCGCTGACAATTTTGTTGTATAATACTACAGACAAGAAGAAAATGTTAATAACAAGAATATTTAGAACAATTAATATGCATATATTAGTTGAACTATCGCTTCTTTATATGCAAAAATATTTTTAAGAGTCGCACATATTAACATAAAATCTAATTAGAAATCATTATCAAAGAAGGCACGATCATACCATTCATGCGAAGATATATTTAGTTTCGATCCGCCACGATTAAAAAGCCAGTTGCTAAAAAATATACTGTATAAATAATCCTTTCTCACATTTCTAATAAAGACATGAAATTCTCTACGGTTGACACTTGTCGTGCATCTTCTAAGGTATCGTGATCGTGCGGATTAATCATGATCAGATATCGTCTAATAGCGAGTACTCCTTCACCAGCAATAATATTGTTGAAAGTATAAGTAACTGGCCCAGTAAGACATACTTATATGTAATGACGAAAAAGTCGTAATCAAACTAGTAAAAAATAAACATCGTTATCTGAGAAATTATTTTATGTCTTTATAAATAGAGGCAAACATTTTATTTATAATGGCAATAATGACAATAACTATTTTATGCTACCGAAATTAACACGGAATCTGCAGCTAAAAAAACATATAGCAATTCCACTATATTTAGAATATGAAATGTTAATGTATATTTCAACAGTTATCAAGTAAAAACATGCTGTTAGTACCATATGTATTGTCAATAAACTCCTCTTAGTAAAAAGCAAATACACCACTGCTTACTAAAAAAACACCATGATTATTCCATTTAAGAGCAATAATCAGAGCGAGGAATATGGTCGGCGCACCACAAGTGTGTGCTTGATAGTAGCTAAATAAAATAAAAAGTTATATACAATTTATGAAACACGAAACACTCTTTTAAGCAGCGTTTTCAGTGTAATTACAAACAGGATAAGATCAGTTAAGTATTTGAAACATCAGATGTTTCCACGGTTGTTTTAGCACATCGGGTTCGCTAAGAGAAAAGAATGTTTTTATATGAAGAAAACGACTGTTCCACATCTGGTGATGTAATATTAACATAATTAAAGTAATGTTTGTTAATACTTAACGGATCTGTGCACTCACTAATACTAAAAATTAGTTTTAATGCAGTAAAATCTTAAACATCTTTCTTTAGCACACCATCTATTTTGGCTATAACACTAATACACTTATTGTCGTTCCTGATAAATGTAGCTATGTTCGTACATTATCCAATATTTGCAGTGAATCCACTAATGGCGACGAAGGATTTTATATTTTGTAATTGCTTCAACTATTTCTTCAACTTCAGCATCTTCAAATTTGGTTAGATTTTCCTTGATGGCATTTATTTCTTTAGAATGAAGTTATAAAACGGATTAAATTTTTTGGAAATGTAGTAAATAATTAAATGTTCCCCAGTATGCAACAGTTGGCCGCGGAGCTTCGGGACATTTCCTGTGGAATTCTCAAACACGTTTAGGGAATTTGAGTAACACTTTTGTGTGCGCTATCAACGCATTTACCTCTGAATAACAGCATCAAATCGTTTCTGACATAAAATGAAAAGCATGACTTTAGACGTAACATGTAAGCATGCGCCTTTAGGACACCGACCAACAGAATGACATCAGCTATAAACATTAAGAGTTGGTTTCCTGAAATTTCAAATGTACTTAACACCACTTTTCAAATGACCTCGGCAGTAGATCCTTGTACTATTCTGCAAGTTCGTAAGATTTTAAGATGACGGTTTAAGTGGGTCCATTGTAAGAACTATGACTTTAACAATAGATTCTTTTACAATTTTTCGTTTAGTCCACACATAACCAGACTTTTATTTTTCAATTCCGAATTAATTCTTTATCAATATATTTGCGAGCGGCCGGCACAAAATTTCGTAACGTTTTCAAACTAGAAATTTACAGTTCGCGTATTTGTTCCAGATATCGTCTAATAAACCAACCGCTAGATCGCACTCTATCAGTATTGAACATAAATCATATAGAAATTGCTCATTCGATCGTACGCTAGTTTTTCTTTTGTGTGAACGAATACGCATATTGCATTACATACGTACATATCAGCGACGAAACCCCTTCTACGTTCTCGACGCACACCTAATGAAGAGCCCACCGAATTTCCGCAAGCTAGTAATAATAATATTTGAATAAATATTATATTTGGTAAGTACCAAATAAGCAATATAATCCAATTAAATAGCGAAAAAAATTATATGAAAGCTAAAATTCATATTAACAAAGAAACTAAAGAAAATTTTGAATCACATATGCACAATTGCAACAAGTAAATATAAAAAACAAAACGTAAAGTCAAGAATAAAAGACTGATGGGTGTTATTATATATTATTACATACATGAAATAACGAAATTTTGTGTGAAACATTTGAAATCACTAAGAACTATATGTAAAACATATCCGATGACGAAGTATTATACTTTTTTACAAGTAAATCAATTCGTTGAACAAAAGATGGTGAATAAACGTTTGTCAACGTGTTTTACCAAAAATTCGTCACTTATTTCATATTTTCTTTAGTTTAAGAGAGTCAATTCTATTCTTCTCTTGCAGCCATTTTATTTATATACCATAATATTATCTACACGCCCGAGCATCGATAAATATGTCTACAATACCGAATACAAATACATACGAGGGAGCGTTTTTATATTCGCGCAATGGGGGACAAGGGGTGGAAATAAAAAAACCAAATTATTTTTCTTTTTCAATATATTCACCTGCAAGACGGATACATTTTTCACATCTTTCAATTAATTTATTTATACCCTCATAAAAAAATGATTTCTCTTTATCTGCAAAATACGCCGAAACTGCCTCCTTGACTTCATCATCGGCAGTAAATTTTTTACCCCGCAGCTCTTTTTTCATTTACGGAAACAGGCAATAATCACTCGGGGCCAGGTCTGGGCTGTAGGGTGGGTGATTCACAATTTCGAAGCCCACCTTATGCAGGGCAGCTAACGCAACGCGGCTCTTGTGGACGGGCGCGTTGTCGTGCAAAAGAAGAACACCTTTTGTCAATTTTCCCCGTCTTTTCTCTTTAATGGCTTCTTTTAGTCGCTCTAATATTGAAGCGTAATATTCTCCGGTTATAGAAACACCTTTATCTTTATAATCAATCAACAATATTCCTTCCGAGTTCCAAAATACTGTTGCCATGAGTTTCCCAGCTGATTGTGACACTTTAAATTTCTTGGGAGGTGCTGTGCCATTTTTATGCCACCGCATAGAGTCTTGTTTGGACTCAGGTTCATAATGATGAACCCAAGTTTCGTCTCCAGTAACAATTCCACTCAATACACCATCCTTGTCTTCACTGCAGAGGTCCAAAAATGCACGCAAACAATCTACGCGCTGTTGTTTTTGCGGCGGCGTGAGCATTCTCGGCACCCATCTTGCGCTGACCTTAGACATGCCGAGATGATCGTGTAGGATTTTAAAAATTGTTGTATCGGATACTCCAACCATTTCTGCGAGTTGTTTCTTCTTTAGTCGAGCATCTTCGAGTACAATTTGTTCAAATTTTTGGATAAGTGCTGGCGTGGTCACCTCAATGCTCCTGCCCGGCCTCGGGTCGTCTTCAAGGGATTCCCTTCCTTGTTTAAATAAACTATGCCACTTGTACACCATGGTTTTTCCTGGACAAGAGTCGCCGTAAACCAATGGCATCTCATTCATTATGGTCGCGACTGATTTTCCTTGCCTGGTAAGGAACTTTATAACGGCACGATACTCGATTTTTTCCATATTTCACTTTTCACTCCTGATTATGTTACTTGGTTGACGATAGCTCAAAGACTAACTGTCTAATAACAATGAAACTTCGTATTTATACTAATCATGAGTCGCTGCACAGGCCACGCCCCCAATGCGCCTACTCAACCTTCTACAACCCGCTCATTCTGCGAATATAAAAACGCTCCCTCGTGCCTTAGTTACGTTCAAACGAAAGAATAGAACGAAATAGTTATAATTATAGAAAATTGATAAATGTGCCACGCTGACGAATAAATGCTAATAATGTATAAACTGAAAGACTCAAAATCAAAGAGCACCCTACGATCATAAAATTATATATACCCTTGAAATAGCGACGATGTGACATGAAAGACTGTAATTAAAAGAAATAATATTTAAAAGTTTAGATAAGGCAAGTATAACACATTTATCAATATTTACGCAGGCTCGGTTATTTATTCATGAACCGGTGTAACATTTTTCTGCAAAAGAAGTTGGTCTCGTGGAGTAGTAGTGCCATTGCAAATTTTTAATTCGTATGCGAAAATTTTAAGAGGTAAAAATATTAAAGAGTAGCGAGCTAAAACTGGATCTTTGGGACGTGCCAGTGGAAGCAGTAAAAAAATTAAAATATGTCCATTACATTGTATATAATGCGATTTAATTCAGTAATCAAGATTTTGAAAAAGGAACAATTTTTGGCAAAACACCCATAAATTGTAATTATGGTGCGGTCGATTGTATCGAATGCTTAGTGAAGTCATTAGGGTAGTATTTACTTGTTGCCGAGAATATAAAGATATGTATTATGAAAGTTCTACACAGTTAGTAATGGTAGAACTGTCCCTAACCAAACCAAGAAGTTAAGTTAAAACTTAACACTGCCATAATCTATCGGTTTAAATTTGAACCGCCGGTTATTTCGAATCTAGCAATACTTATGTTATTCTATTCTGTCACAAAATTCAGTAGATTATCTCCACTGAACGAACTGAATCCATTTACGCTTGAGCAACGTTGGGATTTATTGGAAATTTATTTCCAAAACAAAGACAATTGGTCGGAAATTGCACGAAAATGTCGTACAAAATTTTGGTCGCAGAGAAGGACTAACAGTGCCCGATATACGCAAGTTTATTGCTAAAGTTCGTGAAACAGGTGTCACTGTTGATGCGCCAAGACATGAGCGTGCTCGTATAGTGCGTACACCCGAAAATATCGAAGCCGTGGCTGAGAGTCTGCGTGAGAATCCATCAACATCTACTCGTCATCGTTCTCAAGAATTGAACATTTCGCGCACCAGTTTACGTCGAATTTTGCGAAAAGATCTCGGTATGACACCTTACAAAGTTCAATTGGTTCAAGAGTTGAAGCAGCATGACCATCCGCTTCGTTTTCGCTTCGGTAGATGGGCTAACGAGAAACTGCACGATGATGTCGATTTTGCCAAAAAAATCATCTTTTCGGAGGAAGCTTATTTTCATCTTGGTGGGTACGTTGACAAGCAAAATTGCCGTATTTGGAGCCCCACGTGGTCTTACAGAAACCGATGCACCCATTACGAGTGACTGTTTGGTGCGGCTTGTGGAGCGGAGGCATCACTGATAACCAATTTCTTTGTGCCCGCTCTTCATGGTATTGATGGGAAAGATGTTTGGTTTCAACAGGATGGTGCAACTTGCCACACATCTCTTGCCACAGTCGATTTATTTCGTCAAACATTTTATGGCCGTTTAATTAGCCGAAATTGTGATGTCAATTGGCCGCCAAAGAGCTGCGATTTGACACCGTTGGACTATTTTCTGTGGGGTGCCGTTAAAGACAAGTGTTATACCGACAAACCAGAGACAATTGAGCATTTGAAGGCCAATATTCGTGATGCCATTGCCGCGATACGACCCCATACACTCGAAAAAGTGCTCGAAAATTGGTCCGATCGAATGGGGTACTGTGAGGCCAGCCGCGGCAGCCATATGAATGAAATAATATTCCATCTCTAATCGGAACAATTGTACTTCACAACAAAAAAATAAATTTGGCAAAATTTCAAAACGTTTTTGTTTTATTGCATGATAAATTGTAACGGGTGGGCCCGTTACAATTTATCATATGTAATATTCAAATACTAGTATAGTTTAAAGAATAACTAATACAGATGTTCGAAGTGATAAGAAGAGATGCGGGATGGTTTTATATATAGCTGTATCGCGCAATTGTGTGTTAGTTCACTCGAATCTATTAAATTTTTCCTGGGTCTCGCTGATTTTATGTGCCGTTTACAATCCTTTTCATCGTAAACCATTAGTTTTACATCGTCAATATCATATTTTACGGAACTGCCATAATATACTAAATCAGAATATCGGGGTATGTTTT
>JAVIWB010000102.1:0-13488 GCA_031893035.1 Dermolepida albohirtum | reverse complement strand
TCATTTCGTCTAAGGTGCATATCGCAAAAGTTGATTCTTTGTGTTAAATGAATTGCTTTCAATTCGTGAGGTACCCAAATGTCAAGTTTCTTAACTAGCCCAAGACATTTTAAATGTTTTTCAATTGTTGTGTGCGATACATGTAGCCTCTCCGCAACCTCTGGAACAGTTATATGACGATCCTCTTCAATTATGACTTTGATTTGGTCATCATCAACTTCAGTAGGCCGACCAGAACGTTGCTCATCTTTGAGGGAAAAATCTCCAGAACGGAATTTTGTATACCAATTCTGACAAGTGCGCTCTGTTAAGCAGTTAGCACCATAAACTTCACATATCTTTTTGTGAGCCGCAGCAGCTTTCTTTCCTTTGCGGAAATAAAATAGTAAAATATGTCGAAAATGTTCATTTCTGCACTCCATTTAAAATTAACCCACAACTAATAGCTTTAATAAAAATCACTCACTACTTGCTTCTAAAGTTACGTCAATGTGTCTAGTATCACGCGACAAACGGTAAAGTACAGCACCAACATACGTTATACAAAAAATAAAGCAACGCTCTCTATCAGTAAAAATCGAAAGTACTTAGTTGCCAACCCTATAGAAAAATATTAAAAATAGAGACCATTCTTTTTAGAAATTCAGACATAAAAATATTACAAATACACTTAATTTTGAAAAATCTACTTATCAGGTCTGATAATAATTAATGTTGTTTTTATAGCATGCGTTGGTAAAGCTGTTTTGTGATACTCTAAAGAATATATCCGGAAACATTAAGCATAATTTCGGCAATAAGAAAGTAGCGAATGCCACTGCATTTTAGACATTTGATATTTTAAGTTGTGAGAAAGGCAATGGTTGCTCTAAAAAAAACATTTGTTGGATGACGGTGTTATTGACAATAGAATGGTTTAAACAAATTTTTCATTAGAGGAAGAAAGTAGTTGTGGCCGTTTGACTAATTTTGATTAAAAGCACTACAAGCCATTTTAGTTTAAAATCTTCGAGTAATGCAATAAGAGTTTAGTACATCATTGTATTCGTCAAAAACCATTTGCAACTAGTTGCGGTCACATGGCAAGATGCAAAAATATTGAAAAGTATTCTAAGTGAATTAGTCTACAGTTCCATTTGCGACTTTCAAATTCCCTCTTCTTACGTTTGCTGTTTTTAAAATAAATGAAATAAATTACTGGAGATTAAAAACAGGTACTCTACGTAAATTTAAAGACATGATCCTAATATGTGGGATGTGGTGTACATAGGACGGAACTTAAAAAGGATTATTCATTTTGAGATGTTAAAAACTAACCAAACACTCATGCTGGCCGATCAGAAGGATGTAATATTTCAACAGATAGTGGTCGGTTACATGCAGCATAAACTGTTTTAGAAAAATTGGGGCAGTTGGGATAGGAAATGTAAGCGTGTTTACCCACTTTTGTTTCATTCCTTACAGAATTTTTTTGCTGGAAAAAACTTACAGGTAGCTTTGTAAAACGCCCACGCCAATTTCTTTCAATCAAATTTCTTGAGTTTTATAAATCGAAATTAATATTAAATTATTACTACTAGACCTGATATAAATTAAAGTATGGAAAATTTGTTCCTAATTTTTAATTCGCTCCTTCAAATAGTTATGATACTGATAGAATATTGTTAATACCTTAAGATATTAATGTCGAAAACTAATTTTTGGAAGACAATTCGCTATTACATATTCGCATTTTAGTCTGTTCGTTTCGACTAATTTAGATTGCATATTCTTAATATGAACATACAGAATTGATACATTAGCGTTTTAATAAATGTGATATAATTAATTTAAACTATATGTTTATTATTATTGTTAATTCAGATACATGAAACCAAAAAATACCCCTTTCGAGGCGTTTATATGCTGCATAATCTTTTTGTTTATTTTCGAGTACGATTTTTACAACTGATGGAGTTATTTCAGTCACTTAATCTAAGTACTTGAGCATATAAGGAGGTTATAAATTTTCTTAGAAATGTTTAGCAAGACGTACTAATAAAAAAAATCCCAAAAATACTATACTCATACTATGTGAAATTTTAAACGTAGTTTGTTAATATTGCTCCTTTAAAATTTCTTAACATTTATTATTATATTGAACTAAAACAGAAAAATTTTTCGAAAGCTTTGTAATCTTGATAATATCTTTCTTGTTTATTTTTAATTAATGTTCGCTAAATAAATAACAGTAGAATTTGGGATTATAACATTCAAACACTCCACAAGATATACCAAAGAAGCAAGAAATGACATTACAGAATAGGAAACAATTTGAAAATTACGAAATTAAATTTTACAATATTTTTGACAAATATACAACGCTGTTTATTAATTTCAATCAAATAATATAATAAATAAATTTATTTTGTTATATGCTTCAATGAAACATTCGTTATATTCGGTTATATTCAACTAGTGTAATGGTAAAGCGAACGTAGTAATAAGTTAAGGTTACACAATGTTTTGAAGTGTTATAACGATGCATCTTTTAATGTTCATTCGACTCTGTTTATTTCTACGCACAATAGAACGTAATACGTCAAATACGAAGTTTTAAGTTTGTGGAAGAAGTTTTAAATTATTGAGGCAGGTGTAGTGTTTGTTGTTTATTGTTGGTGGGTTAGTTAATTTCTAAAATGTGCACAGGAAGATACAGCGATGGAACAATTCATTTGTTTCTAAATTAACCAACTAATGAAAAACGACCACACTAAAAAAATATATAAAACTGGGAGGAGCGTGTAAGACAATGGGTTTGGTTAAGTTAACAGTAGGGTCGCCAAGAACCACACCTTTAGTCTCCCGCGTTGTGGCAAGGTCCGCCATCTTGTCGACCTGCAGAGTTCGCGCGTCTTCTACTTTTTTCCTTTTTTTTTCTTCCTCTTTCAGTCGCTGTACACAAGGCATGCTACAATTTTATTCATATTAAAACAGGTGTCTTTTATTTTGATAACAAAAAAGCATAATAAACTTTAATTAGTAGGAAATTGGATTTTTATAAATGGACCTGACCCCAGCATTCCGCTTCGTTATTTTTTCTTTTTGTAATTTAAAAACCGTGAAGAACTTAGATTTGTTATAATAATTATTATAAACATATTTATATTTATACGCCGTTACAAAATATTTACATTTCCAAACAATACATTCATATAGAAAGATTAAGCATGAAGAAAAGCAATACATTATGTTCGTATATAAAATGTCTACAATTAATTTAATTACTTTCCGTTTTAAAATAACTTCTTCGAGGAGCATAATTATTTAAACGTAAAGAACTTTGCTTAAAATAATGAATTTTATTATGCTTTCTAAAATGTTTCGTTTTAGAATACAGACAGGTATACAAATATGAGAAAATAAAATTTTGTAAAACAAATACGGGCGAAATAGATTAAATAGCATTTAAATAAGTTTTTTAAATAATTTTGTATCGGGTTTACAAATACCCTGTCTTCACGGATTTTCTGCAATAGTCTAGGGTCATATGATTTTGATATATTTTTCGTGAATTCATTTGTTGTGAGAGTTTTCTTTATTAGAAAATTGGTTTTGCATATTACTTACACAAATTATTATTTTAATGGAAAAACTTATTCAATGTACCCACCACAATTCCATGCACACGTTTCTTGGCAATCTAACTTCCACTTTTTTTAATCATTATTCGTATTTTTTTCTTCTCTTTTTGCTTTATATTTCTCCAAAAACAATAACCCATCGGTGTTAAGTCAGGGCAATGTACTTATCCACCCCCCGATCCACTTTCCAGGAAAATTATGATTAAGTCAAATCTTTAAGTAAATTTGTGGAATGTGCAGAATATACATCCTGTTGAAAATACTGGCTAAATTAATGTATGCCAGTAAAATGAATGAAAGTCAAATATTTTGTAACAGTTCCAAATAATCTAATCGATTCAAATTTTCTTCGAACAAATAGGGGCCAATTATATTGTCTACCAAAATCTCACATTATATATTTATTCTCTCAGATCTTTGATTTTTTTTGTATTCTAAAATTTGGATTTTTTTCGGACCAATACCTGCGAATTTGAGATGACACTATCCCATTTGTAGTTTCATCCAAAAAGAAAATTTTGTGATTAAATTTCCTCTAAATCATAAGCAAAATTCTAATCTGAACAGATACTCTTCAGGATACATAGTATGAATAAATTTAGGTTTGTTGGGACATGTTATATTTTCTTCGTAAATTTTTTTGTAACGACACCAGCTCTTATACGCAAAGGCAATTTTGAATGTTCATCTACTCATAATCAAAAAAGTTACCGCACTATCTCCATCTCCTGTATTGTTTTCATGTTTTCATCCTTCTAGCTACAGAAACAGTTTCGTCTAATTTTTGGATTGTCTTTTTACCATAAATGTCAGGATATTTTGCGTTAAATTTATCAATTGACGTTTGATACGAAATTTCACTAATTCCATAGCATTTTAATAAATAAATTCACTCTGCTGAAGCATAGTCTTAATTAAAGATATTAATTACTGACAAGCACTTAAGTAATAATTTGATTAATCATTTTGACAGTTAAGAGTAATACAAAAACTCGGAAGCTCTGTATGTATTTGAACTTAAGCAAGCATATTTTCTAAATTTAACGCCATAAATGAGTTTGTAAGTTTTTCTACAACTTTTATAGGTTGCAATGCTAGCAAAAACTTTTATATGGTAAAGAATACACATTTTCCTAAGATGTCACCGTACACAATTTATAATTATTTAACATGAATAAATGAAAGAAAAAAGAATACAAAAACTTATTCTGACGTATAATTTATTTATGCATTATTTATCACAATAACCCTCTGGAGAACACATTTTTGGAGATTTGTTCTTCTTTTATGTAGTGTTCGCTAATGATATTCCTACTTTTAACCATTTTTTTTAAGTTGTCTCAAACGTGATTCATCCTAATGACTTGACATTTTCTCTACAAATTTTGCTTGGTTTTTCACATATATTCCATAGCAATGCTCGGATTTGAGTTGAATGAAATAATTGACCAAAAAAAATATTATAAACGAAGGCCAAAAATGTCAATTTTAATAAATTATGACGGCGAAATTATTGCGAGGACCTTGTAATTAAATCTAACCACCACCAAGCAGACAGTAAGAAATGATTCACGAGGGAAGCTGGTGAGATGGTCCACGTCTACTGATTAGTTCGACGTGAGGTTTTCGTTTCACTATTTACTAAAGTGTTGCAAAACATTTAATTTTTAATAGGAAATTTTTTTCGAAAAATTATACATTTTTATTGCAACTTAAAGTACATAAATTCTAATTAATTATGAAACAGAGCATCCAACAAATGGCCGCCACGCTTTTGTTAGCTCTTTCAATGAAATTTTCGACAGCATTTCGCGCACATTTGCATCAGTGGTTGTCGGATGGTTGAAATATCTGTGCGACAAAACACCTTAGTTAAAAATCGCATGACGCGAGATCATACGGAAGCCGATTCTGGTTGCCATTGCGTGAGATGAAACTGTCCGAAAATCTTGCAATAACCAATTGTATTGCTTCTTGTGCTGTGTGGCAAGTTTACCCGTTCTGCTGGAACCACATTTTATTCAAATTTATACTGAGGCCATAGAAACTTCCTTTCCAACTCTTGCGAAGAGCAACGAGCCGAAATTATTGGATTCTCATTAACATTTTCAGCCACTGCTACTATTTTTTTGGTGAACCGTCCTGGCTGACGACAAATCGGTGTTTTTTTTAATTATTATAGAAACTGAACCAAATCTTAACATTTATCGATTAATAACCGTCGAACAATTTGGTGTGTTTTCTCTACCAAATTATTTACTAATTACTGACAACCCTGGATCTGGAGGTATATTTGTAAGTCTTTTGTGTAAAAGACCACGAAACGCTCCTAAAAAAATATATAGTATAGTTTTTAGATGCTAATTTCAATAAATATAGGAGAAATTATCTGAAAATTGCGTTATTATAAGGGTTAGTCCTGAACATTTCTTTAAAAAGATAGCTGATTGGGTTCTTTCAAAAGTATTCTATGCACTGCCATAGCATTTGTAATGAGCAAGACAACTTCGATTCACATTACAATTAAAAATGTTAACAGAGCGGATTAGGCTGTTTAATTGATATTATTGAATCATTTATTATATCCACTACAAACAATAGTAAAAAAGAAAGAAATCTTATGTACAGTTTCTGTTCAAATTACTTATAATATGTGCATTGAGTAATATATTTTATTTCCTAATGGCTATATATTGCTATATTTTATTGGATGCTATAAACGTAAAAAAACTTTTTCAAATTTTCAACTATATTTTTAAATATTTAATGGTTTGTTGGAAAATACATGGAAGAGATTTACCCGACGAAAAAAGACTTTCTATTAAAGTCCTTTTGGATTCAGGGAGGCATTCTATGAGCAACATTGCGAATATGCAAGAAAATCGCAAATTACATATGCGATATGAAAAAAAATTGCTGCAAGATGGTGCCCTAACATCTAAAAGAGCAGGAAAATGTGGTCGAAAAAGAGAAACCGCACCAATAAGTGACAGAAATATTATTAACTAGATATTACATAACCGTTACGTTATCACAAAAACAATAAAAACAAATCTGGTGTTCTCGGGAATAAAAGTTTCGGAGATAACGGTGAGACGGCGACTTTATGTACAGGCATTTAAAGCACGGCATCCACCTAAAAAGCCCAGATTAAATTTTAAAAAATGGGAGGAGAGCGTCTTAATTTTGCAAGAAGATTTGGCTGTAGATCAATGGAACAAGATAACATTTTATGTTATTATATCGTTTTAATTTTATAATTAAGTATATACGTAAATGTCGATGATATTCACAGTTCATCTTTAGCGATGAATGTTCCCTCTATACTATAATTGAACGGACACAATTCGTCCGCGGATGAGTGGAACAGCTATGGGTTGGTTGAGATTTTTTTCGATTTCCTTTATCTGCTGATCGCCATTTAACACTTTGACACTATATTTCTGAATAGTAGTCGCATATCATTAATAATTACAATTGTTTTTAAGAAATTTGTGTCTATATTCAAGCTTCTCGATGATGTATTTAAAATGACCAGCACAACAATGAATTATTATTTTTGTTACTCGATGTACGTAATTTTCATGTACCTCACTTTTTCAAGATTACGTCATAGTTTCAATTGATCAGTATGAACCTTTATTATTTTATTTATCTTCCTTGAATCGTTGATATCATCTAAAAACTTGTTTGTGAGAAACGATTAACACCATAAGCAATTTTAAGTATTTAAAGAGTTTTCGTAACACTTCTTAGCATACAACTTATGGATTCTTTGTTCTTTATTCATTTTTCGATGGAGGCATACAAACTATTCTTTTAATGCGATGTATCTTGATGAAATTTGTATAGGAAGACGGAAGCTTTATTAATCATTTTCCCAACATTAATTTCGTTGAAATAAAGACGTTCCAGTTATTTTCAGGATAGATGGTGTAGTAAGTGTAATAATTATTTATGGGTTTATAATAGGACATAGCCATCAGGATTAGAGTTTTTTATTACTTTAGGATGGTAACGTGGTTAACACTATAACATACATCGATCGTTTATTGTTACTCTAGGGCTATTTTTAAGTACTATTTTACAACACTATGGGTGAAGCTGCGACTGAAAAATCGCTATTGATTTTCGAGGCGGTCTGAGAACTGAAATATGCACTTTCGACCTTTTAGTTTTGTTACTATCTACCAGACCATCACGACACATACAATTATTTTATAATAGTGATCATATTAGTAACAAAATTTATTGACCGATCACATACACCTACAGGCAAGAATTATTGACAATGGAAACCGATCGGACAATATAATGAGTGTTTTATATATTAGAAATGTACATATTGCATAATATGCATTAATAATAAGAAAAGATATTGCTTATGTTTCAAATACATACAGGAGTTAATAATATATAAAATAAATAAATTTGATAATCCAATAATAGTTACAAATTTTAAATGAAGCGATGGTAATAATATACTCAATGTATTTTTATATTTGTTTAGGTTGCATAATGTTACACATCACGTCAACACATAATTAAATGAATAAATGGTGATCTAACTGGTCAGTTAGTCTTGACTCTTGGCTTTAAAAAGTGAAAAGTATTGCAGTAATAAATTTAGGATTGTTCAAAAGTAATTTTATTTCTAAATTTAAACATATTGGGTCTGGGAAAAAGTTCGTGGCGTTTTTCCCGATAGATGGCATTGGTTGCCGATAACTAAAGAACAACAAGTCACAGCGACACCACCGAGGGCTCGTTTTTTAGATGACCTTCCGAACGTTAGTTTGAGCGTAGAAACATTGTAATCGGTGCAGTGGTTGGAAAGTTATTCGCACTTGAAAATGGAGAAGAATAATGAGAAATTTCGCTATATTCTGCAATATTATTATGATAAGGGGAAGAACGCTGCGCAGGCTTGTGATAAAATTTGTGCTGTGTACGGTGAAGGTACTTTATCGAAATCTGTTGCGCGGAAATGGTTCGCTCGCTTTTGTTCTGAAAATTTCAATGTGAAAAATGAGTCACGCTCCGGTCGTCCAATCACTGAAAAATCTGATGAAATTCTTGAAAAAGTCCAACAAGATAAGCATATCAGCAGTGTCGATATTGGCATGGAGCTAGGCATTGACCACAAAACTGTTTTGAACCATTTACACAAAGCTGGTTACAAAAAAAAGCTTGACGTATGGGTTCCTCATGAGTTGAGCGTGAAAAACATGATTGACCGAATTAACATCTGCGATGCGCTGCTGAAACGGAATGAAATCGAGCCGTTTCTGAAACGTTTAATAACCGGAGATGAAAAATGGATTACGTACGATAATCGGAAGCGTAAAAGATCGTGGATAAAGGATGGTGAGCCGTCACAAGCGTTCGCTAAGCCAACATTGACGCCAAAAAAAGTGATGCTGTGTGTATGGTGGGACTGGAGGGGAATCGTTCACTACGAGCTACTTCCAACTGGTCAGACGATTGATTCTCAACTCTACTGTGCACAACTAGAGAGATTACGCCAGGCGATTGAAAGAAAACGGCCCGAATTGATTAATAGGAAAGGTGTTGTCTTCCATCATGACAACGCCCTACCACACACTTCTTTGATGACCCGTCAAAAATTGAGAGAGTTTGGTTGGGAAGTTTTGATGCACCCACCTTACAGTCCGGATATAGCACCCTCTGACTATCATCTGTTTCGATCTCTGCAGAACTCTCTCAATGGAATTAAGTTGGTTTCAAAAGAAGCCTGTGAAAACTACTTGATTCAGTTTTTCGACCAGAAACCACAGAAGTTTTTCACCGATGGGATCATGGATCTACCAAAAAAATGGCGAAACATTGTCGATAATAATGGAGCATATTCGGTTTAAATGAATTCGTCCACGCGCCATGCGGGGACCAGTTGAATTTTACTGAAAAAACGCCACGAACTTTTTCCCAGACCCAATATAATATACTTAAAGGAAATTCAATACGCTTGAAAAAATTGTAGCTCGTTTATAAAAATGTTTATTGTAATGTTATCTCATAAATTAAATTATCTGATAAGCATTTTTATTAACTACTAAATCGTGAATAACCATAAATGACTATATTATTACCATAGAAGTCGAACTGATAAGCTTCGTATTTTCAAGAACATGGAAAAATTCCATTCTCTTTACAATTAAATAAGTAGTATGCACATAGAAAAAAATGATACATTAGATCGTGTGTTCTTAATTCCCAATTATAATTTCGAACGAATTTATACTAATTTTTATATATCTAATGCTCTTATATTTGTCGAATTTAATAAATTATGTAATAGCGAATATGCGCCTATAGAAAGAATGTGTAAACTCGGCGACAATGTCTCACATGTAATGTTTGTATTTGCTAATGAGGAATTCAAAACTCAACTTTTTTGTATACAAATAAATTATTATTTTAATACGGAAAAGGATTAATATGTATTTATTTTACGGCATTGCATTTACATTATTTAGAATTGAAATTTTAGAAGTGTCTAAATTTATTTTCATTTTGACACACAAAATGTCCTGTTGATTTACACAAGTCTCTTACGAGGGTAGTTTGACAAGTAGTGAGAATAGAAAAGAAAAGCGAATTTTTTAAATACAAAATAATTTTTATTTTTCAATATATTCTCCTAAAAGAGCAATACATCTATTCCAACGGTGCTCCAATGCCCTTATGCCATCTGTAAAATGCGATTCCGGAAGGCTTGCAAAATACTCATTTACGAAGATGATAAGCTCGTCGTAGACGAAAATTTCTTTCCACCTAGTGCCGTTTTCAATTTTGGAAAAAGGTGGAAGTCGGAAGGGGCTAGATCCGGCGAATAAGGCGCATGCGGTACTAATTGGAAATGCAACACGTGGATTTTGGACATCGCAAATATGGTGGTATGCGAGGGAGCGTTGTCTTGGTGAAACAGAATCTTTTTCTTTGCCATTCCTGGCCGTTTAACACGAATCTCAACATTTAATTTTTGTAGAAGTTCTGCATAATATTGTTCGTTTATTGTGGCACCTTTCTGAAGGTAATCAATGAGCAAAATGCCCTTTGAATCCCAAAAAATTGATGCCCTCACCTTGTTTGCTAATAAAATGGTTTTCGCTTTTTTGGAGGTGCAGAACCACGTTGTAACCATTGTTTCGAATGTTGTTTAGTTTCGGGTGTACTGTAGTGTATCCAAGTTTCATCGCAAGTAACAAATCGCCTACAAAAATCAACTGAATTCCGCTTATAAAGGTCCAAACATTCATTGGAAATGCGCGAACGAGTGAACTTTTGGTCAGTCGTAAGCAATCGCGGCACCCATCTTGCTGAAAGCTTGGAAAGGCTTTCTTTAAAATGTGGTGTACGCGTTCTGTTGAAATGTTTACCATGTCTGCTATCTCTCTCACTTTGAGTCGTCGATCTTGCGTAATAATATTATGGATTTTTATAATCATTTCCTTCGAAGTCACGATTTTGGGTGCTCCAGAGCGCAACTTTATCAACACAGCTTGTTCTACCACGTTTAAATTCATTTACCCATCTACTTATTGTGGCGGATGATGGAGCAGATTCACCTAATGTTTCCCGTAACTCATCTTTTATTTCGGTAGCTTTCATACTCTTAATTACGAAGTATTTAATCACCGCACGATACTCTGCTTTTTCAATTTTAACAAAACGACGTGTTGCTTCTTTTTCAATCAGCTGTCAAAAATAAACTAATCAACCGATTTATCTAAAAATCGGAATGTAAACATATAAATAGGCAACCTAAATTACAGTGCATTTGTTTTACCAATTAGAGTGCCACCTATGTGTCATTCTCACTACTTGTCAAACTATCCTCGTAGTACGACATAACACGAACTACAAGTAAAGGTAATTATTTTGTGCTTAGGATAATTAACACCACATTAAATACTTCCAAATAGGACCTTCCACCTAAAAAGTTAAACGATGGATTTCCCTAAGATTCAGTTTTAAAGCCACTGTTCAGTCTCCGTATTGCAGATATGTTCAAAACAACATCTAGCGTTAAGTTACACAGACGACTGGGCAATATCAATACATCAAAATTTTGATGATCGTGAATTAACCTTAGCCTCAGATCTGAAATCTGAAAAATATGGACATTTAAACTAAACACTAATGACACAAATAGGACCTTCCACCTAAAAAGCTAAACGATGGATTTCCCTAAGATTCAGTTCTAAAGCCACTGTTCAGTCTCTGTATTGCAGATATGTATGTCCAAAGCAACATCTAACGTTAAGTTACACAGACGACTGGGCAATGTCAATACATCAAAATTTTGATGATCGTGAACTAGCCTTAGCCTCAGACCTGAAATCTGAAAAATATGGACATTTAAACTAAACGCTAATAACACAAATGCTCTTCCACTTAGATAATGAAACGACCATTAAAGAGTTAAACAACAGGTGTCTTAAGTACCTTGGAGTCACATTGTAGAGAACATTAGCACTTAAAAAATACATGACACAGTTTAAAATTCTTCAAGAGTTATGCAGCATTACGTAGAGCTCCTCTGCAGAGATCTTATAGAAATCTACAGCTGAATAAGGTCCCTGTCTGCTGCCCCTGTTTGGGATCAATAGTGTACATGTCAACATAGAATAGAATTAAACAATACCATGTGATAAGTTGATGGTACACCACGATATACATCAACTTTAACTACCAGTTTTAAACAACTCTCCACCATCACTTCGCAGAAAACAGTCTTTGGTGAAATAATTTAAACTCAAGACAATCTTCAACTTTCAGTACATAATGGCTAAAACGATCTTGATCGAAAAAAATTAAAGTCCAGAAATCCACCAATGGCTGTAGGGAAATATTTAGCAGAGAATGGTTTCAACTTAGTTGAATGATGGTAAATGGAATGAAGAGAAAAATGCAAATAATCATGGTGTAATACTATTCGAAAACCTTTCCAGGCTTTAAAAACCTAATCCAAGAGTGCGGACTTGAGATTGCAGATCTGCGGGTTTTCTAGGCAAATAAAATAACATATATAACCGTTCCGGTTATAACAAGTTTCAACAAGTATGTGCGTGTTCAGTTGACGCATGTTTGGTTCTCTCTTTTTATCACTGAATGATTATTTATGCTTGTATTAAGTGAGGCACGATCGTTTAGCCATGGCTACCAAAGTTCATTTACGCCACTGTATTTTGTACGAATTCCAACAAGGAAAAAATGCTACAGAAGCGTGTAGAAATTTATCGAAAGTGTTTGGTGGAGGTACAGTTTCTGATAGAACATGCAGAAGAGAAGATGATTCGAAAAATTTCAAATAGGTGATTTCGACCTTTCTGATAAGCCACGCTCTGGGCGACAATCTTTGATCGACGACGATACTGTCAAGATCATGTTAGAGTAAAATATTTTTTTGACAACATCGTAGATTGCGGAAAGACTTGATTCAGCTCAATAAATCATTTTGGACCATATTCGGAAACTAGGATTAGCGTGGAAATATTCGAGATGGGTGTCACATGAGTTAAGTGAGAAGAATTTAAATGATCGAGTTATCATATGCACATCTCTGCTTGCACGGAACAAAATCGAACCCTTCTTGGATCGGATGCTAACTCGGGATGAAAAGTAGATTACCTATGAAAATATCGTAAGGAAAAGGACATTGTAATTCCGGAAAACCTGCCTCCCTCATCTCTAAACCGAAGTTGAGCCTGAGTATATGGTGAGACATTCCAGGACCAATATATTTTGAGCTGTTGAAACCGAATGGAAAGCTAAATTAGGAGAGGTACTGTCAGCAATTGGATAATTTAAAAACAGCATTCCAAGAAAAGAGGCCGGCGAT